>JAGFMF010012069.1:14164527-14188718 GCA_019455555.1 Galemys pyrenaicus | reverse complement strand
GTGATAATTTTACTTCTTCTTTCCCTATTTGGATACCTTGTATACCTTTTTCTTGTCTTATTGCTCTGGCCAGGACTTCCAGTGTTATATTGAAGAGCAATGGTAAAAGAGGGAAACCTAGTCTTGTTCCAGATCTTAAGGGAAAGGCTTTTAGCTTTTTGCCATTGAGAATGATATTGGCTATGGGCTTGTCGTATATGGTCTTTAGTATATGGCCTTCTATCCTGAGAATTCCAAGGGCCTTCATCATAAATGGATGCTGAACTTTGTCGAAAGATTTCTAGCATCAATTGATATAATCATGTGGTTTTTTTTCTTCTTTTTGTTGAACCATCCTTGTGTTCCTGGGATAGATCCTACTTGGTCATGGTGGATTATCTTGTTGATGCATTGTTGGATTCTGTTGGCTAAGATTTTATTGAGGATTTTTACGTCAGTGTTCATTAGAGAGATTGGTCTGTAGTTTTCTTTTTTTGTGTGTTGTCCTTGTTTGGTTTTGTATTAGTGTGATGTTGGCTTCATAAAATGTGTTTGGTAGAACTCCTTCTTTTTCGATATTTTGAAATAGTCTATGTAGGATAGGTACTACTTCAGTTCTAAATGTTTTGTAGGATTCATTTGTAAAGCCTTCTGGGCCTGGACTTTATTTTTGGGAAGGGCTTTGATGACCGTTTCAATTTCACTACTTGTAATTGGACTGTTTAGATATTCTATATCTTCTTCATCTAACTTTGGGTGATTGTAAAGTTGCAGAAATTTGTCCATCTCTTCTAGGTTGCTGAACTTGTTTGCATATAGCTTTTCTTAATATTCTCTAATTATTCTTTTGATTTCTGATGTGTCTGTTGTGATTTGTCCTCTTTCATTTGATATCCTATTTATTTGTGTATTCTCCCGTTTTTTCTTTGTTAGCCTAGCTAGGGGTTTGTCTATGCTTTTGGTTTCATTGATCTTTTGGATCATTTTCTTGACTTCTAGTTCATTTATTTCTGCTGTGATTTTTATTATTTCCTTCCTTCTACTGGCTTTTGGGTTTTCCTGTTGTTCTTTTTCCAGTTCTTTCAGGTGTGAGATTAGCTGTGTCTGTCCTAAACTCCGTATGCCCGTTTGAACTCCTGCGGATGTCCCTGGATTCTGGATCCAGATGTTGGAGAGGATTTTCTCCATATGGAGCGAGGCTTCTCCTCAGTGTATGGTTGCAAGCACTTCTTCACAACCCTATGATGGGGGCGTGACCATCTGGAACTTCCCTGGTGCAGTCACTTTTCTGTGTTTGCCCTTGGGGGCTGTTTGTCTCTGTGTGGGCCCTCAGGCATTTACATCCTGTTCTGGGGTATCCCCAACCTGCTTTAGTCCTGTGTCACCCTGAACCGAGAGGGGGGCTTTCAGTGGTGACTCAAGCTATGCCAAGCTCATTCTTTAGTCCAGTGTGGTTTCCTCTCAGTCTCTGTGCCAGTCCTAGGCATGCGGCTCCTGGCCTTTGTGATTTACGACTGACTTTTAAAGCTCAGATGTCAGCCTGCATAGGCTGCTTTGTGACTCTAGGTCCTGCTGGTGCAAAAAATCCCAGTATGGCGCTCCCAGGGAGCCGGGCATGGTAGGATCTCCACTTGGCTGGACTGGCATTCCAGCCCAACTTTGCTCGGTCTGTCTGCGTCCGCTCCAGGCGTGCAGCTCCTGGCCCAGGCATTTTCTGACCGACTTTTACAGTTCAAGTCTCAGCCTGCATGAGCTGCGATGCATCCACCGGCTGCTACTCTCTGCTCTTGGAGTGGCGCCCTCGGGGCGCCGGGGATTGCCCAGTCCTTACTTCAAACAGAGTTTATTTAGAGTTTCCTAAGGCTTTCTGTCAGGCTGATGCTTCCTGTATGTAAGCTGACGGTCCGTTTTCTGGCTTTTTTTTTCCCTTTTTTGGTATTCACTGTTATGTGTATCTGGAGACAATGAGTCCAGCATCTTCACTCTGCCGCCATCTTTTTTTCTCTCTCTACACAGTTTCTATCAATGTTTTTTAAAAAAATGTTTACTTATTCACTGCAATTCTCCTACTTAAATAGGTGTTCTTTTTTGCTCAAAACCTTTGTAATTGTCAATATAATTGTTAAAGCTAGGACTTTTACATCTTAACAGTCTTCCGAGTTTTAAAAATGTATTTTATGCTTTATAAGGAAATGTTTCCTTTAAAGGGTTCAATGTGAAAAATTTTTGGTTTTTCCTTCTTTGGTCCTTGATACTTAATTTCCAGTGTCGTTACCCCCATGGACAGAAAATAAACTCTCAGGTCAGGGACCATGTTTGCCTTTTTGCCTGCTGCAAAATTGATTTTGAGTATTTATAGTTGATGACTAAATGAGTAGAAGATTAAATTCAATTGCAAAATACTTCTTCAAAATAGCTCGTTGGAATTCTTCTGTCTTTACCCCTATTTGAGTCCTGTTGCAAGTGTTCAAGTGACCTTTGGGTATGGTAGAGCAGAGAGGGTGCCAGCTTTGGAACCTGGTACTTCTTGTTTCAAATCCTGGCCTTACCATTTAATAGCTCTGTGAGTGAGGCAAGTCCTTTAAAACTCTGAGTCAAAGTCTCTTAATGGGTAAGGAGGAGATAACATCCTCTTCACTGTAGAATTGTTTTAGCAGTTGTGAAAGATACTGCAATGCTCAAATAATACACTCAGTATATAGTATTTTCTGTATTTTCCATTGTGAGCTAGATGATGTTACCTGCATAGATCAGCATGCATGTTGCAAAAATAATTAATTTGTAAGAAAATTGGCCTCAGAAATTGTTCACCATTACCTAATATACTGATGACATACTTTTGACATTGTCTCTGTTTTCTATTAGTTAAATTTTCATTCCTAGTTTATTTGTACATCTTCCTCACTTGTGAGTCATAAGCAAATGCTCTCCTCTCACTGATTCTCTTATTTTATATCTTTAGTTTTACAATAATACATGGTATTAGACAGGGATTGCTCACAAAAAGGTGTGTTGCTCTATAGATTTCAAGCAGTGAAGGGATTTGGTACAAAGAAATAAGAGCTTTACTGAACCACTTGGAAAAGCCGAGGGAATGAAATTCAGGGGAAGATGCCACGAGCTCGTCACTAACCACGCTCTTGCAGAGAGTCAGAAAATTGTGTGAACTGCAGGAAACCACCAGCAATTTTCACCAATGTATGTATTGTCAAAGCAGGTGTTTTGTAGGGAAATGCCCAGTGGCTGCTGTAAAACTTCATGTCTGCAGAAGTCCACACCTCTGCTCATCAGCGCCAGGGAAACCTTAATTAATCTTCAGCCTCTCCTCAGCTTGTAAATCTGATTTAAGATTCTGGAACATGTGATAGATACCAGTCTTTTGGCCCCTGTGATGCAGAGGGGGAACATGGCAAAGCAAAACTCTCCTGTGCATGACCGTTCATTCATGGTCTAGTTCCTCAGGTGTTTTCTATTTTTTTAAGATTTATTTATTTATGCATACAGGAACTGGGGTACAGGCCAGAGGTGTGGGGCATAAAAGGATTCACCAGAGACAGAATAAAGAACAAAACAGGCAGATTAACTGAAATGCACTGCTGAGAGGAGCAGCGGACGAGACAGGAGAGATCTACTGCAACAGGTGGGTCCCCTCCCTGGCCAGGGATCGAACTTTTGCTGCAGTGGCTGCAGATGCTTCATAGTGCAGTGCTTAACCCCTTGTGCCACCAGGGAGGTCCCCAGGTGTGTTCAGTTTTGAATTCTGATTTCTACTCTTTTTATCATTGCCAATAATGGTTGTTGATTAAGTAAATAGCTTGAAGAAGTAATTATTTTTCAGCATGCCTGCTACTGTCTCTGGCATCTTCATAGTTCATTTCAGGAACAGCCTTTTGAAAATTTAGTACTTTAAATGAAGTACGTTCTTCTTACATCCTTTTTCATTTTTTGTCAATATAGGATTTCTCCCCTCAGGTGTGATCACCTTAATTGTCTCACCACACTTACCCTTTTTAAAAAAAAGCCTTTAGTAAAGACATAGGCAAAAACTGCGGCACACAGGTCAAACCTGTGGGGTCCCTGTTTTACCAAAAAGTTTTATTGGCAAATAGCCATACCATTTGTTTCTACGCTCAGTGACTCTTTTCACACCCTAGCAGCCCAGATGAATATTTACAACATAGGTCACAAAGTCTCAAATAATTACTCTCTGGCCCTTTATAGAAGAGAGTCCAGAAATATGTTCTACACGACATATAAGAAAGGAACACCATGGGTGGGTTTCCTCATTTATTTACCTATTGAAATTCTCTTATAATCAATTCAGTGAATTTGTTTGCTGATCACATGGGTTAAAAATGTTATGAGACTGCAGTTTCTTGTGGACGTCAGTCTGTGACCTTAAAACTCGAAATATTGTATATCCAGCAAAAAGTGTTTATTGAACCTAAACAATGAATGCCTGGCATCCAATCGTCCTCCTATTTACAAATACCAGTTTTCTTGTCCCTTGATTGCTGTTTTGAGTCTTACATGCTCTATCACTCACAGGGCAGCCCTATTCTTTCTCAAAAAAAAAAAAAAAACATGTTCACTGTTGAGTGGTGCCAAAGCTTCTTGCTTTCTAATAGGGTTCCAATTTTGATAACTTAGAAAAAAATATGATGATAAAGTCTTTTTCTTGTAGTAATTAGGCCTCTCCAATCTTATTAACAATTTGATCTTGCTGGTTGCTTTTGAGTCAGGAAAACAACATACAATGCTGCCACCTGAGGAGTCATCCACATTTTTCCTCCTTTTTTTTTGACTTCAAAGTCATTATTTACCAAAGAGAGGAGAGAGAGGGGGAGAGAGAGAGGGGGGGGGGAGAGAGAGAGAGAGAGAGAGAGAGAGAGAAAAGAGAGAGGAGAGAGAGAAGCACCCTAAGGGCATTTTTAAATCAGCTCTTATCAGTTGTTATTCCTCATCTGCTATCATCAGCTATGTCTCCTTTAACATTTTCAGTTGTCTTTTTTAATCTTATACAGCAGAGTGCTTTCTTCTTGAGCACTGGAACTTGTCCCTGGGCAATTCTGTATTCTTGTGTGACCTCTACCTGGTGGCTCACCTTGGCTCTCATTGTACATACTTCATCCCCTTGCTCTTTGATTTTTGCTCTTTTTGCTCCAATCCTTACAATTTCTTAACTTCTTTTTAAATTTTTTTCCTTATCATTAAATGCTTCTCCAGATGGAAGTATTCATTTTGTTCTTTAAAGCATTTCAATATTTTCCTTCCCTTGAGTATGTTTCTTATGTCATTTTAACTTGTTCCTTCATGATCTGAAATCTCAAAAGGAGAACATTTCATTCTTCCTCTTGAAAAAAATGTATATGTATTTCCACTTTTCAACAAGAATTTGTTCCCTGACTATGTCTTTTAAAGAATTACTAATTTTGAGATATTAATTGTTAAAAAGACACGGGCTTTCACTTTACATTTATCTAGTCATTCTGATGACCATTTCCAGCAGTGTCTGTTTTTGTCATAAATCTGATAGCAAGTATATAAATCTAAAACATTGATTCTGAATCTTTACAAAGTAAAGGGTATGTTATGTTCAATAAATTCTTGTCACCTCCAGCCTTATTATCTTTTGTCTAGGACACCATTGGTAGATGTTCTTGAGACATATAATCAGTGAAGCCTAGATACTATTACATGTTTTCCCCTTTTATATTTCTTTGGATTTAGGGTAGCTACATGTTTGAATGTGAAAGTCCCAAACCCCAGATTCATTTCTCTGATTGCATATCTTCTGATGCAGATCTCACATTATTAACTATCTTCATAAATATAAATCCACGTTGACAGTTGGCCTTAAGCATGTCCCATCGACCCATCTGAAATTAGCTTTAACTTTACATTGTCCAGTGTGGTAGCTGCTAGCCACATGTGGCTACTTACAGTTCAGTTCTTGATTTGAACCAGTCATATTTCAGGTGCTCAGCAGAGAGTGTGGCTAGTGGCTACCACATTGAACAATGTAGATCTAGAGCAATTCCATTATTGTATGAAGCTCTGTTGGTTACTGGAAACAGTTGAGTGTGTAGTTCCTTCATTCATGATACATCTCCCCCCCCCATCATGTCAAACCCTCTTTTTATATGAAGATAGTGCAAATTTGCTTTCTCTTTTTTAAAAAAGATTTAATTTATGCACCCAAGAACTGGAGTATAGGCCAGGGGTGAGGGGGCTGAGAGAATTCACCAGATAGAGTGGGGAGCAGAACAGGTGGATCTACTGAAATGCACTACTGAAGGGAGCAGCAGGCAAAACAGGAGAGGTCTGCTGAGCCATGTGAGTCACCTGCCTGACCAGGGATTGAACTCAAGCTGCAGTGAATGCCAATAGCTTAATAGTGCTGTGACTTAATTCCTTGTACCACGAGGGAGGCCCCTGCTTTCTCTTTTAGCAGAATCCATGGACTGCACCTCTAAACCTTCATCATCACTTATTCTTTGTATTATATGCTTCTGTGTCTGTCCTCTTCCCCCACATTTCTCATTTAATTCAGTTGAATTCCCTTTTATTTCTGCATTCTTATTTATTTCTTAGACCAGTCGTTCTCAAACTTTAATGTGCATCAAAATCACTTGAAGAGTTTGCTAAATCACAGATTGTAGGTCTTTGTCCCCAGAGGTTCTGAGTCACTCAGTGCAGGATGGGCTTAAGAATTGCATGTCTCTTCCTTTCTTTCCAAAAAATATAAATAAATAAAAGGAAAAATAACAGATGGTGTCACTTATAGTGAGGAATGTAGAGGAAACAAACAAGGGACTAAGGGGAAGAAATGAATTACAATAACTTAAAATCAACAGACAACTATCAATCTGAAACATTCCCAGGGAGGAGGAGGGAGAAGGAACAAAATGGGTGGGAAAAGCACAAGGGCCTGTGGTGATGGGAGTTTCACAGGGATGTAAAATACATATAAAATTAAAATGAAAAAAATTGTATGTAAAAAAAAAAAAGATTTGCATGTCTCTAAGTCAGAGGCAAAAGGAAAATACCTAATGGTTTCACCCCTAGGAGGAACATAAGGGACCTGAATACAAACAAACAAACAAACCAAAACATAACAAAAACAAAAAGACAGGACAAATTGTGATACCTTGTGGGGAGGTGGGAGGGAGTGGGTTGAGGGTGGAGAGAGCGCAGGGGACTGAGGTGACCCTGCACTGGTGAAATGGTGGTGGGAAATCCATGGGGCCACAATTGATGTCAAACATTTATAAATAAAGAAAAAAATAATAAAAGCTACAGAACAGAATACAGAAGCTATACCCCTGGGGGGGGGGGAAAGATTTGCATTTCTATCAGGGTACTGTTACTGCACTGGTCTGAGGCTCCCACTTTGAGATTCATTGCTTAGGGAAAGCTTCTCCTTCCTTTTGCCTCCTTCCTGTGCCTACACAGATGTTCTTTATAAACACGTATAGCGAGATGTTTTTTTCTATGTTCCTTTTTCCTTCCTATATTTATTTTTTAAATCATCACGTGTGTTTCCCCTTAACTTGAAATCCATCCCCCTTAATTAACTGTATCTGGCTCTTCTCCCGCTCTCTGTGCTTTCTCTTTATTTTTGTTTCCCCAGAACTTTCAGAATTACATTAGTATAGATGTTGATTTTGTTCCTCTTCCTCTCTGGATCTTGAAGGTGGCCAACGTGCCTTCCGCCCTTTCACTGTAAGATGTCCTTGCGTATTTACTTCTCATTTTTACTAGTAGTTCTCTTACCAGGAAGCACTGTGCTATCCCTTTGCAGCAGACTGAAACCGCCTTTTCTGGCTGTGTTCTACACTTAAGTGGCCTAGCAAGTGACAGCTGTATCACGTCTTCAGCTGTCTTTCACACAGTAGCAATACCATCACTCTGTACTTAATGAAAATCTCTTGGAGTTGGTCAGTACTCCCACCACTGCTTTCCCTTTTCTCCTTAATGGTTAAGTTCTGTAATTCAGGGCCTCCCTGGTGGTGCAAGGGGTTGAGCACTGCACTGTGGGGCTTCCGCAGCCACTGCAGCCTGAGTTTGAGTGCTCTGCCTGACCAGGGGCCAGGGAGGGTCCCCACATGGCACAGCAGACCTCTCCTGCCTCACCTGCTACTCTCATCAGCAGTGTATTTTGGTCGATCTGCCTGTTCTGTTCCCCACTCTGTCTCTGGCAAGTCCTTGCACCCCTTGCACCTCTGGCCTTTGCCTCACCTCTTGTATGCACAAGTAAATAAAAAAAATCTCTAAACAAAATAAAAAGTTCTGTAGTTTATATCTCCAACGCTCTCCATGTTTTACTAAATTAGCTCATATTTAATCACTTTATAAAAACAGTGTCACAGCATCTTCATCAAGATCCTACAGCTTGATCCTTTTTTCTTACTGTATATTCTCTAAAACATTTTTTTTTCTGTAGTGCTGGAATGTCCATTAAGCCTTTTGCCTCCTAGGAAAGTGAATGCTCTGTATGTATACCCTGGATTCATTTCAATTGAATTAATAAGCATTTTCCAGTTTTATTTTTTGCTAGATTTAAACTCTCATCCCCCTATGAAGCAACTCTTTAGGAGATAGCCTAGGATTGTTAAAAGGGCCCTCTGGAGTTAAGAAATTCATTTTTGCAGCCTTCCTGTGCTTCTCATTTTTCTACTTACACAATGAACTAGTATTAGCATTTATCTAATAGAATCACTGAGAAGAATAAGTGAAAGAAGATACTTAGCACAATATCTGGTTGATAGTTAAGTTATATCTTGGCTATTATTAATATTGTTATATAATCATACCTCCCCCTGAGGAAATTTATTTCATTCTCTCTTCTTCCTTTACCTTGCAGCAGACGCAGTAGACAAATCAGCAGATGAATTTACAATAAAGATTTTTTCCAAAAAATGAACCCTCCTTGGTGGTATAAGGGTTTAAGGTGCAGCACTATGAGTGTGTCCACAATCACTGCTGCTGGGTTCGACCCCTGCCAGGGAGGGGACCCACATGGCACAGCAGACCTCTCCTTGTCTTCACCTGCTGCTCCCCTCAGCAGTGTACTTTAGTAGATCCATCTGCTCTACTCCTCACTGTCTCTGGTGACTCCTCTCATACCCAATACTTCTGACCTGTACACATAAATAAATCTTTAAAAAAGAAAGATTTTCCTAAAATGTATTTTCCTCATCTTTATTTGACTTTTCTTTTTTTTTTTTTGCTTTTTCTTCATGTCTCAACTTTTACAGTCTTTACCTCTTTTTCTTTGTTCTATTACGTGTATATATTTAAGGCTTTTAGTATATAGAGTGGAACCCCATCTTTCATGATCTTAATTTATACACATTCAACTATGTCTAAGCAGAAATAACCTGGAACTAGAAATCAAGAAAGCAGTAGTAAAGGGGGCCTCCCTGGTGGCGCAGTGGATTAAGCAACACACTATGAGGCAAACCGCAGCCACTGCAGCACCAGTTTGATCCCTGCCGCTGGCCTGGGAGGGGACCCACATGGCGCAGCAGACCTCTTCTGCCTCACCTGCTACTCTCTTCAGCAGTGTATTTTGGTCGATTTGCCTGTTCTGTTCCCCACTCTGTCTCTGGTGAGTCCTCGCACCCCTTGCACCTCTGGCCTTTGCCTCATCTCTTGTATGCATAAATAAATAAGTCTTTTAAAAAATAATGCAGTAGTGGAGAAAGAGCGTGAACAAGAGTGAGAAGAGTCTAGTTCAGTGCCTGAGGTGCTTTTGCCTCCTCGTCATTGACCTACTCTTGAAAGGGAGCAGTATGTATTCTCTAGTTCTGTGTTATCTCAGTTCTCTTTCTTGGCATGCCTCTTGTAGTGTGAGATTGTGTCCAACTGTGTTTCATTCTAGTGATAAAAGTTAGACTCTTCTTTTTTTGTACAATATGGATCCTAAACACATGCCAGCTACTTCATCTAGTACTCCACCAAAAGAAATAGCAATCTGTTCAACACTAGTGGAAAACCTGGCTGACTTCTACTTCTCAAGGCTGTACCCTGCTTTTTTTATTACTTAAATGTTTCTCAAGAGATAATTTTGAGTATACTTGATTTTTACCTTCTGTATCAACTTCAAATACTATGGCCCAAAGTAAGATGCAATTCCACTATCTTGCTAAGTTACTATTATCACAAAATTTATATCATTTTATATTCCTGCCAGCAGGTATGCAAAGGTGCTTTTTACACTGCCTTTTTCCATTCTGGGTAAAAACACTCTAAAATTAGTTTTAAAATTATACTTAAGAGGAAATAAAAGAGCTACTTAATATAATTAATAAAGGTTGCCAGTCCCATTTCCTTTTTATGAGGTATAGTAGTGAGAATACCAGTAAATCACAACTTCCCTAAATGAATGGAAAATAAAATTGCTAATGTCTTCTCACCTAGCAGCCTAGATCCTAGATATTGACAAAGCTCATTTGTTTTCTATAGGCTTTAGATCCTCAGAAACATACCAAGTTCTTACGATGTTATGCTGGAATGATTTAAAAATCTAGAGAAGAGCTGCTCTCTAATCGACTTAGAGTACCTAAAATTAGCTAATGTTCATCAAGGTACTTCTAGTGTGCTGGAAATGTTAGCATAATTTAATTTCCAAAGTAAAATTTGATTCCGTTTTTTCCCCTAAAAATTTAATAAACTTTAGAAAGGAAATTATTTGACAGTGCAAATCATGGATGCTTCGCTTGCATATCAATTACATTATGAAAATCTTTGCATAAATTGGTCCACTCTAAAGCATCATTCAATAGCCACTCTCCATAGTTGTTAAGGTTAGTTTGCCCTTCTGTAAAATTCTGTGTGGGGCCCATAGTATGATCTTAACATTTAGAGCACAACACTGGGGTATCCTTTTCATTTGTAGATGATTCCAATAGGGTAATTATTTTTGGAGATAAAGTGGTTTTGCTTCAGTAGCATATTTAATGAACTAAAGTAACATAATGAATAATTCATTTTATTTGAAACTTTGAAATACTAAAGTTAAAGGCAAAGACTGATTTACTTTTAAAGTAAGACATGCTAATTTTCAGTTTACTCTTAATGATCATGTTTTGTCAAAGCAAGAAGCTCAAGAAAGCTGAAGTAAATAAAATGAAACAAATGGTACATATTTCTTTTAGAAAAGAAGAAGATATTTTTTTCTTTTACTCCATCCATCTCTTCATCTCTCAGTCTGAGCTTCAATTGGAATCAAATACTGAATGCACATTCTCTTTATGGTAGAAGAGTTAAGAGTTAAGATTCCCTTTCAAGTTGTGGTATACTCTTGTTAGGTTGATCTCATGTTAAGAGGGTGACAAACACCTGCGTACACAGAAACCTTTACTGTAGGAAATGGATTATCTTCTTGTGGAAAATCAAGGTCTGTGGAATTTTCTTACTTAGCTGATATGGGGAAATTGTATGAGTGGCTCAAGTCAGCAGGACACTTTTTAAGACATCATAGAATATAATAAAGAGTAATATCAACTAACACATACCAGGTGTTTACCAAGTGCCAGAAACTATTCTATGTACTTGCATTAACTAACTTAATCACCACAGTCCTACAAGGTAGGTTTTTTTTTTTGAGAGTAAATTATTTCTAGGTGGAATTAATTTGTGAATTGGTGAAATGGAAAACACATTATGGTCCAAGTCTGAATATTGGGAGATAATGGATTAAAGTTAAATGTTGCTTCTTGTCAAATGTGTGACGTGCACATATCTTTCCATCCTGTAGGTTGCCTTTTGTGTGTGATGGTTTCTTTTGTGGTACAAAAGACTTTTAGTTTGATGTTGTCCCACTTGTTTGTTTATATTAACTTTTCGAAATTTTAAAATGAAGTACTTTTTTCATACACTGTTAACTGAGGTAGGTTCCCCCTCAGGTAGGTTCTATTTTTTGCTCTGCTTTATAGATAAAGATATTGAGACTTAATGAACTTAAGCAGATCACACCAATTGCTAATGTATTCAAACCTAGACACATTGAATACGTAGTCCAAAAACTACTGAATACTATATTACCTCAGGAAAGACCTCAGGAAACTCTATGGCTTAGAAAGTCAACTTTTGTTTTCATTATTAAGAGAGGGCAGGGTTTTTGAGGAAGGGATATGTATGGCTAACTGGAGAGACTTTTGAAATCTGAAGTTTGTTAATGAGGGGAATAAAATACCTCACACTGTGGAAAAGAGGAGGACATGGTGAAGGTCCGATAAGCTGTCCTGAGTCACTGCTGTGTCGTCTGTGTTCTCTAGACTGTAGACAAAGGGTTGTATTCTATAACAATTTTGTTTTTTGATAGATTTGTAGCTTGGCATGAAAAGAGAAATGTTCCTAACGTGTTGAGGCACAAAACTGTCAACATCTCAGTCATAATACCTATTCAGGGAATGACATTTCAGTACCAGGTCCTAAATTTTATCTGAAGTCAAGGTGAAAATAAGAAATGTCACCTTCTTACTCCTTAAATTACTACTGTAGAGGTGGTTAAGTTAAAAAACAATTTATCTAGGAGCCTTCAAGATTGCCCATGCTACTCAGTTATCAAATTCAACTACTTCAGCAGCTGCTCAATATGCTCAGTAATTTACTTATTTAATAACGCATAAAGAAACCTTTGTATCAAGTGTTGTGCCATTTCTAAAAGTCTCTTAAACTTGAAGATACCAAATACAGGAAAAAAAATCCCACAATATGTCTCCATCATGTAGTTGTTGAACATGGTGTTTTCAGGATTTGTATTTTATCTGAAAATCTTTCATCTCGAAAACAAATAGAGTTATTATCAAAGGACCAAAAAACTTTTACAAATGCAGTGCTATACATGGCATGGCTGAATTTCACTACTATTTTATTAATCACAGTGAAATTTGAATTTCATATAACGTTCATGTGTCGCAAACTATTTTTTCTCTAAAATTTATGAATGTAAAAGGCATTATTAGTTTGGGAGTGGACTGGATTTGGGCCATGGGCTATCATTAGCTTACACCTAAGCCATAGCTTTCTAATGTAGTTATAATAATATCTATTGTCAGTATATAAACTATATAAGATAGAATGAAATATTGATGATTTAACCATTTTGTGAATAAAATTTAGAGAACTTGGTGCAGTTATACAAGGTATGGAAGAAAATATCAGTGAGATTAGAAAATAAATGGGGGGAAAACAGCTAATGGTATTAGTATTTAGCTGATTCAAATTTTAGGTATTTTTCTGTGCTTTTCAGATAGTATGTACATTCCTAAAGTGTAGATGGGAACACTGAATTTTTGAAAATTAATATTCTTACACTGACTTAAATGACGAAGTATTTTAGTTTTATATATGTTCTGTCTTCCTTGTGAGAACTATCATGGAATGGTACTAGGCTTCTGGAAATTCAAGATTCCATAGAATATAAATTGAAAAACACATGGCAAGTTTATTAATTTCTCTTTTACCATGTTCGTTCTTGGCATGCTGGGGAAGGTGTTACTATTATAATGTACCATGTTTGTACCCAATAGAAAAATATGTACTGTGAAATTCATCTTCTCAATGAAAAATCTTTCTTTTCTTTTTAAAGATTTATTTATTTACGCATACAAGCACTGGGGTACAGGCCAGAGGTGTGGGGGGTGAGAGGATTCATCACAGACAGAGCAGGGAGCAGAACAGGTAGATCAATGGAAGTACACCGCTGAGGGGAGCAGCGGGCACAGCAGGAGGGGTCTGCTGCACCATGTGGGTCCCCTCCCTGGTCAGGGGCAGGGATCAAACTCGTGCTACAGTGACTGTGGTTTGCCTCATAGTGCGTTGCTTAACCCACTGCACCACCAGGGAGGCCCCTCAATGAAAAATCTTAATGACCTATTATCCTTTGGATTCTGTCCCAAATTGACAGTCTGATGGAGCAAGGGAAAATTTTTATTCTACTTTTTTATAAATAGAAGCTATAGAGAGACTAAATTCTCTAAACAGGGACTTAGAAAATGGGTTAAAGAGTGGCTGAGTCCAAGAATCTGTACCTGTCTGTCTGTGCATCCCAAATACTAATAATTTCCAGAAAACAAGAAAGTGAATCAATTAGGAATTAGTCCCAAGATGCCACCAAGATTTCCTTTACAATCAGTTTATCTTAGGTTAATGACGTATTAACCTAAGATAAATATTATTATGAATATTACCTAATAATTAATATTATGATTAACATAATGTTAATAATAGATAAAACCCAACAGTAGGTTTTAAATGGCCCATTCTTTAACATCATTATTGATACTTTCTGTCTAATCAGTGAATGGCCTTTTCTCTGTCATAAAAACTCACCATTATCAGTGGTCTTTTCTGATACTTCCTTTAAAATGATACCTGATGTGTCTGATTTGGAATATGCAGAATGATTGAATAATTGTATGTGCTTTTCAGCATCTTCTCAGTTGAATTTCCTGAGGAGGGTGCAATGGAAGGAAGTCAGGACTGCTATAATAATTTAATATAATTTACTATAACTTAATATAGAAACAATATGGTATGTAACTATATATATCCACATATGTAAATACCTTGGTCTTTCTTGAATATGTATGTGTGCATGCGTGTGTGTATATTCAGGATCAAAGCATGCATATTATGCAGGAACTGATGAGATGTTTTAAAACTCAACTTACCCAAAATGCAGATGCAAAAAGGTTAAAAAGTTATCACTGATCATAAGCAGACCCTTGCTCTTCTGTAAGTCTTAGGATTTAGATTCCATGTAACCTTGAATGTGCTGAAGAGCTACCTGCTCAGCATTGGTCTCATACAAATGTGCATACCTAGAGTGTATCTATTACATAGAAAATCATAATGTTGAATAAATTCCCTTGTTGCATTTTTTATTTGCCATATTTAAAACAACATAATAAACCCTAATTTCTCAAGCTTCCTGAGTGGTCCATGAATATTAAACATATGATGTAGATTTTTATTTATTGACTTTGAGTTTATGTTCATGAAAATATAACTGCATGCAGTTGTAGTTCTAACCACAGGTCTAGCTTTACAAAATTCTGATTTCCATCATCTTAACCACATTGATTTTGTGCACTTTGATCTTTCGTTTGTGTTATACAAAAGTCAATATGCTGGTCCACAAACACATCATTGCTTGCATAGTAGTTATTTTAGGATTCGCTCTCTTTCCAAGCACAGTTATGACACTGAGAATTGGTGCTGTATCCTCCTGTTGGCACTTCCCAGTCATAAACCTTATGAAGAATTCCAAGAGCTATGTGAAGGAAATTCCCTTCATTCTAATTTCACAGTAGTGTATTGATTAATATTGTGTTTGTGAGAAAGTAGAAGAAAACCGAGTAATTTTTGTTTTGTCTATTTCCTTCATTTCCTACGTGTCAATATCAGTTGTACACTGTGATTAGGAATTACATGACTTCAGCCTTATGTAAAATCATCAGTTCATTAAAATTCGAATCAGTGTAACTTTGCTTTCAAGATAAAGTTTTGAAAGTCTACTGAGTTGGCTCTCTGTTATATATGGCAATTGAACTATAACAACTATTTTTGTGAGTGTAAATGTAGTTTATTCATTTGTCATTTGTATTAAAAACAAACAAAAAAAGTAAGAAAGAAATTATTGAGGATGTTGAATGTAAAATGAGGTTATTGAGTTTGAAATGAAATACACATCTGGGGCCTCCCTGGTGGCGCAGTGGGTTAAGCAACGCACTGTGAAGCAAACTGCAGCCACTGCAGCACAAGTTCGATCCCTGCTGCTGGCCAGGGAGGGCACCCTCTTGGCGCAGCAGACCTCTCCTGCTGTGCCCACTGCTCCCCTCAGCAGTGTACTTCTGTTGATCTGCCTGTTCTGCTCCCCGCTCTCTGTGGTGAATCCTCTCACCCCCCACACCTCTGGCCTGTACCCCAGTGCTTGTATGCATAAATAAATAAATCTTTAAAAAAAAAGAAATACACATCTGATGTCATAGAAATGATAGCATAAATTTGAGTTGATTTGTAGCTTGTATCTATAACATAGATAGATTTGGGGGGAAAGTAAAAAGGAGGCTTGGCTTAGGTTTAGTGTAAAAAATGTGCTGGTATTTATTACTGCATAACATGAAACATAGATTGGCTTTTCTCTTGTGTTTCTGTGAGTCAAACGGGCATCCCAGGTTTGACTGGAGTAGAAGAATAGACTGTAGCTCATAAGGGAGGAGTGACATGTACATCTGTAAAGATGACTTGATGAGCCATATTAGAAACTGCTTTATAAAGAGTAAATGTTCCTTGATGATACTTTGGTGAATTGAATATTGCTATCAAGAGAACAGGTAAGAAAACAATGAAAGCAATTTACATGTGAAATTTTGTTCTCCCTATAGTTAAAGTTATGCATATAGACTGTGATCATTTCATGAAGCCTAGTGTGACAGTGATGAAGTAGGAGGACCAATTGTCATTCTGGGGGGCCCTTCACAGTTTGAGGGCCCTGAGTACAGGTAGGCATTAGGAAAAGTGCATTCTCCAGTACCACTGTGTCTGTCTGTTGCATTGTGAGATTAAGTCTAACTAAAGTGATAGGATGTTGAAGAATATTACTAGATTTTATAATTTTAAATGTTCCAAGAAGAGATTGTAGTGATTATCTTGTCCACTTATTTCATCACAAAGATAAGGATACTAGAGTCTAGAGAGGTTGATCTTAATGTTAGTGGGCAGTCTGGCATATTCAGGACTTGGATCTAGGTCTCTTAACTGCCAAGTAACTGCTCTTTGTATTATTCCATACATCAACACTCCTTCCCAAAAGACTGTGCTAATAAATTACCATCTGGGAATCCACGTGGAAAGACTGTCTTCTTCAAGTGGTGACTGAGAGCTTGTTATTTCATTCTATTGTCAATGTTTTAAGGTCTCTAGAAAGGTTAAGATGTTTAGTCAACTTGAGAAAGAGTTTCTTAGTGAATAATTGCAAGTACATCTGGTAAGCAGGGGAGAACCGAATTTTGATGGGGCCTGGTTTGGTCCCAGTCTCTAAGAAAAAATGATTTAAAATTATAACAACAAAATTAAGTACAGGGCTCAAAAAGAAGGCTTTGTAATTTAAGGGTCCTTAAGCTCAAGCTTCATCAGCCTCCGGTGGTGAGTCAATTAGTGTAATTGAAATAATGGAGTTTTGATTGGACTTTTAGAAGAACCATATTGTCTCTCCAGACAAAGTATTGGTACTGAACACAACTGAAGGATGACCTTTTTTCTGGAATTAGAGTGGCATGCTCCAATATTTATAAGGGGTTTCAGCCTATTTTGTTTCATTGTTTGTTCCATTGACGTATCATTGGTTTACAACATGGTACCTTTTCGGGGTATGGGTAGATACGTTTATAAATGTACATTTGCCGTTGATTTTAATGCAATCTTGTTTACATCTATGAACATGTACAAGGAAATTTAGGAATGCTTTCCAGTTGTAAATACTATCGTGCTGCTCTACATAGTGATTTTGACACGTAGCCCTACTTTTTTTCTGGTACAAAAGTTTCGCTCCATCCAGTCTTACTTTTAAAAAGCCTCCAACATTAAGTAGGAACAGTGTTGTTGACCTCTAGTGGCTGAAGATTGGTGATTGAGGCATTAAATTGGTGTGTTAAAGTAATCCCGTGGTATCTGCTTATTTTTGGAAATAATCTAATTATAAATTATTTGATCTCAATATCTCCACTTACAATTTGAGGATAAATGGGGATACCACTTCATTGTCATTTTAAAGTGGCTTGATATAAGTGGGATTGATCGGAGTATTCAGAAATAGAAAAGTAGGCATATAGAAAACGGCACTTTCTAGTCAGGGTCATGAGGAATGCATGTTAGGCCCAGAGGAAATAAGGCTAATGTTTTACATCACAGAATGTTTTGAGATTGGCAAGGCTGTAATTGTGTTTCCCATTATTGAAAAGAAAGCCACTTCAGGTCAAGTGCAGGGTCAGGGGTCAAAGGACTTCAGCCTTTTCATTATGTCACTGTCTCTTCCTAGGGGTCCAGGGAAGTTGATCTGCCCCTACTGTCCTTCCACACCTGGAAACCATTGCATTCCTCGGGCCTTGTAATTTAGCTTTTATTATGAGTGCTTTTCTTTCAGTTGTTCAATTAGAACCTGAAGCTTTTGGCAGGAAAATAGTCCACCCAGCATATTTCTAACAAACATTGTCTTTAGGGGAGAAAGTTGAAGTGAGCAAATAGACGAGAAGGAATGCGTGATAGTAGCTGCTAGAATATGTTGCAGGCAAATTTCAGTGGGAGTGTCAGTCACCATGAATTACTTTTTTAAGTGAAGTGACCTGAAAAACAAGAATGGGATGGAACAAAGCACATATATCATCGTATAGAAGATTGGAAATCTCCCAAGTCCATCATCTTTTATTGGAAGAACTTGTAGGCACAAAGGAGGGGGATCTGTGTTGATAGAATGATCTTGGGAGATGCCTTCCAAGGGTAACTTTAAATATTTCAACACAGAGTTGATGCTTTGAACGGCTTTTCTAGTAGATAAATAAGATTTTAAAAGCATTAGTTAATATGCATCCCATTTAAAAATAATCAAATTAATGTAGGTCAGTGGATACTATTAAGCATTCTCAAGTGTTAAGTATTGCCATATGAAACATAGTCTAGCTTTTAGAAAGAACTGCTACAGAAGATAAATGTTAAATACTAGGTGAAATAACAGCAGTTTTAGTGGTACTGACGAACTGTGGATTAAGAGGGCTTTTTACCTCTTTGGTTCAAGCATTTCATTATCTGTAGATGGCAAACAGGAAAATAAGAAACAGCCTCGCTAGAGAAGAGGTGATATTCTGATATCGGGGACAATAATATCAGTGCGGTCTTCATCACGTCACCTCATACATTTGAGGCCTATATTTTGTCTAGTAAATACTCAGTGATATGGTTCTCTGCATGATCTTGATGAGAAGCTATTTTTTGATCTCTTTTCCTCGAAGCCCATAGGTTTCTCAGAATTAGGTTTCCTGCTGGCGTGACTGCAGTTATATCTACTGTAGTTTAAAATTGTACCTATTTTTCCAAGAGCGAGTTGTAAATCCTATTAAATTGCAATGTGAAGCCCATAGCTTGCATTGAAGTTAACATAGAATAGTAGACTAGCTTCCAGGCAGGCATTGAGACAGTATTTAGACACCATCTTGCCTGAAAGCATTTTTCTTAAGTGCACTCATTGGGTATGTTACCCAGGGAGTTAAAACACAGGCAGCTAAAGGGAACTGGATCTTTTCAGTCTGTCAAATTATGTGTGTCTGTTTCTTAATCATTATTATGAAACCGTTCTATGGGACTCTTTGAACCAAGTTAGCTTTCAATTAGCATGGCATTATATTGGCAGCTCTAAACTATTGGAAAACTCGGTTCTGGCATAGACATCATATACATGCCAATTTATTGGTGCAGCTTTGTGATTCAATAATAATACAACCTGTTAAACTCTTAAGACTCTTGCTTCTCTATTTTTCTGTTATGCTCACTTGGAAATAGCTCCAAAAGGATTAAAATCCAAGTACCCATCTGCCCCCTGCCTTCACCAAAGCGGTTGGCCATGGCTGAAGTAAATTGTACCATTTTTCTGACATAGGATCACATATCTCCAATGGATATGCAACAGTTCCACATTTCTTCTTCTTCACTAAGATGTTCACTTTTTCTTGTGCTGAGCTAATATTTTGTCCATTCTCTTTTATCTTGAAACTTCCTGTTCTCTTTACTCATCTGTCACACTCAGCTGTGTATTGGTCAGCTTACCTTTTCTAAAAATGATGACATGTGAATACAAACTCAATTTTTTATCACTCAATTACCAGCCTATTCTCCCCTTCATTTTGAGTGATTATTTAGCGCCAACCCCAACATTTGTGTTTTTCAATGCCCTCAAAGACTACTCCTTCAATAGACAACTCTCCTACATCACCAATGTCTTTCTCGATTATTTCCATGAGCCTAGAAATATAACTTCTACTCACACATCTTCAGGAAAACACTTTCTTGAGCCACCATCCTTTTGATGTCTTAGAAAACCTTTTGAGTATTCTTTATTCAGTATTCTTAATTCAGAGATTTGCTACCTCGCTACCTTGCATACCTTTGCTATGTCCAATATGGATCATGTCTTCCTAACAGCCTCCCAAACTGGCTACCTTCTGTTCTTTCCTTAGCCAAATCTAATGAGATTTTCATTCCTCATGAAATGTCTGTGTGAGGTCATGGAATGTCTGTGTGAGGCTAATAACTGAACACTATTACCAAATCCAATGACCAATTTTCAGGTCTCATCTTATCTGGCCACTTTGCATAAATCAACCCAGTGGCCACAATTTCTATCTCAAAACAAAAGTTCCTCCTGATTTTCTTCCTACTTTGTGAATTCTGAGTTTTACTTTGCTGTTTCCTTTTTTTTTTTTTGGTTTGGCCTCATTATGTTGAATTCAAGTCTTCAATTTGAACACCCTTCTTTAAAAAAAAAGTTTTTTAAAATTATTATTTTTTTGTATAGAGGAACTGAGGTGTAGGCCAGAGATGTGGAGGGTGAGAGGATTGACCAGAGACAGTGGGGGAACAGAACAGGCAGATTGACTGAAACATACTGCTGAGGGGAACAGAAGCCAAAACAGGAGAGGTCTGCTGCACCATGTGTGGGACAGCTCCCTGGTTGGGGCTCAAACTCAGGCCACAGAGGTGATAGTGCTGAGACTTTACCCCAAGACCACCAGGCAGGCCCTTAATCCCCTTTTTGATCTCCCCTCCAGAGGCAATACTATCTAGTTTTTTTTTAATTATTTATTTATGCATACAAGAGCCGGGTACAGGCCAGAGATGCAGGGTGTGAGAGGATTCACCAGAGACAGTGGGGAGCAGAACAGGCAGATCGACTGAAATATACTCCTGAGGGGAGCAGTAGGTAAGGCAGGAGAGGTCTGCTGTGCCATTGGGTCCCCTCCCTGGCCGGGAATCGAACTCGCAAGCTGCAATGGCTGCAAAGCCCCACCCTGCAGCGCTCAACCCGCTGCGCCACCAGGGCGGCCCCTATTTAGTTTTTTTTTTTTTTTTTTTTTCAATAAAATCTACGTGTTGATGACTCCTAAGTGTATGTCTGCTGTTCACATTTCTCCCACATCCTTCTCATCTGTATTATCTATCGCTATGTGAAAAATTATCCTGAACTGAGCACTGTCCATGAACATTTATTATCTCATGGTTCCCAGGCCTCTGGGTCAGTGCCTCACAAGGCTGCTCTCAAGATGCTGACTGGGAGAGCTGTCGCTGCGAGGTTCCACTAGGGCAGGATCTTCTTTGTAGCTTACCTAGTGGTTGTAGGCATGATTCAGTTCCTTAAAAGTTGTTGGAGTGAGTTTCTCTCCAGCTGTTTATCCAAGGCCCCCCTCAATTTCTTACCACGTGGCTTTTGATCAAGGCACCTCACACTATGGTGGCTGGCTGCATCAGTGAGTAGCAAGAGCTCCAGAAAATTTTAAATGTTTTGTGCATTGATTCTCAGATGTGACAACCCATCTCTTTTGCCTTATTAATAAGTCACTAAGTCCAGCCCACATTCAAAGGAAGTGGATTACACATGCCTGCCACAATCATATGTAATTAACTTGCTTATGCTATGGGCATTTCAAATTCAAACTGTCCAATATGTCCAATATGGATCATGTCTTCCTAACAGCCTCCCAAACTGGCTATTCCCCTAGCCGTCCCCAGCTCAGTGATCAGCAGCACAATATACCTGTGTGCTCTGCTTAAAGCTGGGAGTGATTGCTGATTCATTTTTACTTGCTGAGCTTGACCACACACGATACATTGGTAACTCCTACTGCTGGTATCTCAATTGTGTGCTGATGATTTTTCATCATTACCCCTTTGCTGAAATTCTGGTCTAAGTCAATATCAGTTGTTTAAACTCCTGGATTTGCCTTCAAGCTAATCGGTATCCTTTTCCCCCTCCTTCCTATTTTTATTCCATTGCAGTCAATTTTTCATATGGTAGTCAAGGCAAAGTTATAGACAAGGTATGTTATCTTTGCACCTGCATTAGTTCCTTCGGACTGCAGCAAACCAGGTGACTAAACACAACAGAAATTTATTTTCTCATGCTTCTGGAGGTTAAAGCCCAAAACCAAGGTGTCTGCAGAGACTGAGGATTCCGGGGGATGATCCTTCCTTGCTTCCTCCTAACTTCCTTGCTTATTGGTAACCCCTGACTGTGCTTGGCTTATAGAGGTAGCACCACAATCTTTGCCTCCATTGTTATGTGACCTTCCTCCCTATGTGTGTGTGTGTCTTTCTCATAAAGAAACCAGTCACTGGATTTAGGATCTACTCCAGTGCAGTATGAAAACCCCTTAACTTGATGTCATCCACGAGGACCCTACTCCTGAACACGGTGTCATACAGAGTTCCCAGGTTTAGGAATTCCAACATCTTTTTGCATGACACAGTTCAACCCTTCACAGTCTTCTTTACATTCCAAATGTCTTTTCACTACAAATGAAATAAAATGCAAGTCCCTACATGAATTGGTTCCAGGCTGTTCTTCATGCCTCACGTAGTCCCACTTTCCTCCTCGTCTAATCTGCTGCAAACATATTGACATTTGGTTGCACAATTTTGTCGAGTTTGTTTTCATCTCATTGCCTTTGCATATGTTCTTCCTCTTCCTAGGACTTTTTCTCCCATCGCTGCATGTGACTGTCTCCTCATTATTTAAGTTCCAGGTTATGGGGAAGATTTTGGAGAAATGAAAACAATATAACTTCTGTGTCACATTCCTCTCTGTCCTGTAATCCTATTTAATTTTTCACACAATATTTATCATTAATGGAATATATTACTTGACTCCTTGTGTTTTGCTTGGCAAGAATGCAAATATAAGAATGAAAGCTCTTGTTCTGTCTTGTCTTCTATTATGTCTTCTGTATTCCAGTATCTGTGATACTCCATGGCATATGCTGGTCAGTGAGTTTATATACCCTTTGCAATCTCAGCGAGCTAAACAGTATCAGGAAAGGAGTCATTTTCAACTACTGATTTACTTCTGATCTGAATTTGTGGAGGTAGCAAGAATTTATGTGTAGATGTGGTGGGAAGAATGGTCAATCTTCGAATTCAATTCTTAGAAGAACTCAAAGCAAGTAATGTTATATACTAAGGTTAAGATGCAACCATATCAGACAGACATAAAGCGATTTATATTCTCTTTCAGAAGATAGTGCTGCTCCCATGATAAAGAAGCAGGAGTCTCAGATAATGGAAATCTTTGGGGTGAATAGCTATAGCAAACATCTAGTTGAAAACCTCATAAATAGAATTTCAATCCATGCACAGATTTCATAAACACACACTATTGAAAGAAATAGTAGCAGTGGGGGTGGGTCATTGGATCTGGATTGCATGTGTGCTTTTTTATGTGGATATAAGTGCATCAGAAGTTTCAGAATTAATTCCCTTTACTTATTGACTATTTCAAATGTTGTCAGTAGAAATAGAAACTAATTTTCTAGCTGTGTGACCTTGGGAAAGATACTTTATATCGACTACCATAGTGTCTACATGATTGAAAATTTGAAAGGTTTAACAAAATCACTTATGTACTTACAAACCTGCCTGACATTACTAAGTGCTCAATGTAGACTAACAATTGTTATTAATAAACATGGTTAGCAAACTCTGCAAACCAGATATGAATGTATAAATATCATGGTTCTCTACCAATGCTAGTGATAAACTGGAACAGTCCTTTCACATTCCTGGCTTTTTCAGTGTTGTGCAAACTTCCTATTAATGTGGTGTGATTTATCTAAAAGTTCATACTTTGTGGTTTTCTACAGCACAATTATTCTCTTCCAATTCTAAAAGGCGGATATCTGAGATGAGTTTTGCAGGACACTAGTTAGGTGTAAGTAGGGCTGGTTCTTAAGGGGGTTTCAGGGAAAAAAATCCATCTTTTTAATCTCCCTGTTCCTAGTAGTGGCTGAAATTCCTTGGTGCATGGCTTAATCACTCAATCCTCACTTTGTTATCACATGGCCTTCTTTTTTTTTTTTTATTAGTTATATTTGACATCATTTGTAGTCCCCAGGGGGTACCCACCACCATTTCACCCGTGCACCATCACCTCAGTCCCT
>JAGFMF010012069.1:14128572-14164069 GCA_019455555.1 Galemys pyrenaicus | reverse complement strand
TTTTTCAATGTGTGCCATTCTTACCGGTGTGAGATGGTACCTCATTGTGGTCTTGATTTGCATTTCCCTGACTAAGAGGGATGTTGAGCATTTTCTCATCACATGGCCTTCTTCCTAGCTTGAATACTCTCCCTAAATGTCCTGTAAGTGCTTTTGTGATTACAGTGGGCCCACCTTATAATCTGGGGTAATATCCCATGTCACGATCTACAAATGAATCACTTTGCAAAGCACCTTTGCCCATTCAAGGTAACACGTTCAACAGTTCCAGGTATTGGGATATGGACATTTTGGGGCACCATTTTGTCTTGCACAAACACATTCACTATCTTTTAATTTTAGCAGATATTTTAAAAACAATTATAAAGCTTTATCATTTTTATCTCCTTCATAAGAGTTTTCTATTGAGCTATTGGCCCATAAGGACGGATGTTTTTATTTCTTGGCAGTTTTTGTGTTTGTGCATGTTCTCACTGAGTATAGTACTTAGGGGTGATCACTAAGCATCTTTGTAGAAGATGGCCAGTTTTTTCTGTGTTCCGTGACCTTGAAATTGATAGTGTGATGATGCTAATAGTTCTTATTAGTGATTAAACTTGTGATATGGCCGTACCAGTCATGCCACATCTGACAATTTGTGGAGACATTTTTGCTTATGACAACTGGAGGGAGGTACTTCTGCATCTGGTGGGTAAAGGCCATGCATATAGCTAATCCTCTCCTGATGGTTAGTAAAGAATTACCCCGGCTGCTACTTTTGTTAACAAGATGGGCTGAAAAATCCTGCCTTCGAGAACTCTCAATAATGCTGTTGCTTAGTCTTTACTTTTCAAAGTTTGATCCATGGCCCTGCAGTTTTGCATCACCCAAGTAGGTCATTGGTCTCCTTGAAAGCTCCCCAAGAATCCCAAGATGTAGGCATGGCTGAGGAGCGCTGCAGCAGCTGCTCTCCCCCTAGCCTGCTCTCTTGTTTCAGGTGTGGGCATCTTGAGTTTGGCTGGAAAAATCAAACTTTTTTGTCACATGCAACAAACGTCAATTCTAATTAACACAAAGCCCACTATTTCTAAATAGTTGCAGTACGTTTCTTTAATATGTTGAATTTTAAACCCACAGAAATGTGATAAGGGTCAGGTTTATCCAGCTATTCCTTAACCATATTGGCAGGAAGAATTCAAAAAGAAGGGCAGCTCCGCTCGGCTAGGATCATGTTTACAGCCCACAAGAGCGATGATGGAATATATTTGCTTTTCCTCCCTGGCTCTGTCACTTCCCTCGTCCAATCTGCTGACTTTGGAACCCAAAAAACATCTTTGGTATGAGCTTTTGCAGCTGAATTACAGTGGAGGGCATGATGAATATGAAAGGTGTAAGAAAGGTGAATTAGAAAAGTGGCAGATGGAAACTGTGTAGTGTTTTTATTTATACTCTCTATTCTTGTGCACAGTGCACTTTCCATTTTAGCTAGTCAGGTTCATCCATTTACTGGATTTTCTCCTGTCACCAAATAAATATGAGTTGTATAGAATTTTGTAGAATTTTCTGGCAGCCTAATGGAATATTTCAATTTCTTCAATAATTCCTAGGGATCTAAGTTTGGAATTATTACTTATAGTTAATACAGTTAAGGCTGTCGTTATCAGCAGTTAATTCAGTTAAGGCTGTTGTTATCAGCATGACCCTGTAACAATAAAGGATAATGCACACCTAACTTATGGCACTTACGTTTAATGCTAATAATACGTAATGCACTTGATTTTCTCACTAATCCTGAGCTAGAGACTATTCGCCTGTCCATTATACAGGTAAGGAGACTGAGGTGTAAAGATATTAAGTATTACTAATTTGTCCAAGTTTGCACAGCAGGTAGGAAGTAGAAATGGACTCAAAACAGTTTTACTCCAAAGTGTGTGCAATTAACTAGTTTCATTGCACATATTTCACATGACCTTGATGTTGAGACTTTTTGTAAGATGGTATGCCCAGCCACCTTTCCCCTGAGCTGGGCAATCCCTCTGGCTTTCCAAAGCTGAAAGGCAGGCCTATTGTTTCCAAATACATTAGGTATTCTTGTTGGCGATAATATTATAGAAATGAACTTTTTTATTCATCTTTTCAGTTCCACTGACCTCTTGCTTAGCTGCCTTTAATGTGTCTTTATATTGCTGTTCACATGGTTTCTGATTATAACACCATGATACTAAGGAGTGACTAGAACACCAAACATAACCTTTATTGTAATTTCTAATTTAATTTTCATTGCTTACCTCAAAGAATTCATTGACTAACTTGATTATAATGCTTGGATAGTTATTCAGTTTGCATTTCAAAAAAGTCATGACTCATAAAGATATAGACCCATGTCAAGGATTTACTTAATTCACAAAGTAATAAAAGAACTGGAACAGATGTTATAATTGGTTCAGTGGAGATGTCAATGAACCACAAATTTACATGAATAAGGGAATTTTAGAATGGATTTATCTGGTCTATATGTCGAGCAATAATCAGTTGGATTCCACCATATACAAATGATTTCCATTTCTGTGGATGAGAATAGCTTGCCTGGGTATTAACTTTCTAGAAGTTTACTGTGTCTTTGCAGAGTTGTAAAATAGCATGGTCAAAGACAAAATTGCACATATAGGATCAGATAGTCCCCAGAGGCTCCAACTTTCCACCAAAATGATATCCAATAATATCTGTGACTCATACCAGAATCTCAAATATTTCCTCAAAATATTGCCATGTGGATGATTTTATGGGATTCACTCTTCTACAATGTAAATTTTATTCTTTCAATTATAAGCACAGACGGGGATATGTATTTTCTGTTTAAGGGTGTGTGTCTATCCAGAATCTAATTTATTAGAGTCTTTCCAGAATCTAATTTATTAGACTCTGGTTCCTAGAAGATTTTTAGTTACCCATCGCAGTAGATCTTATGACTGAGGACACTGGAAATTGTTGTGGCAAAATATTTAGCAGTGTGGTTTATCCAAATGACTCCTGGGTTGAAAAAGTGTTGGTTTTTGACTTGTAGAATTTCAGTAAATCATCTGGATTTTTGGAAAATTTGAAATAATTTGCTTCCTTAAAATCCTTTAAGTTATTTCTCCAATTGTGCTGTAATCGACAAGTAAATATTACATATTTAAGGCGTGAAACTTGATGTTTTGATATCTGCATTCATTGTGAAATGATTGCCGCAATCAAGCTCTTTAATGTAACACTTGCACTTTGCATGGATATGATTATCTTTCATGGGGTGATAATAGTAAGACCTCTGTTAGCAAATTTCAAGTATGCAATACAGTATTGTTACCTATGTTCACCATGCTGTACCTTAGAGCCACGAAACTCAGTCTTGCCTAACTAAACCTTTGTCCCCTTTGACCACTATCTCCCCAGGATTTCATAATTTTTAGAGCCAGGTAGTAGACCGTTCTGTATATATACACCACATCGTCATCATCTACTGCTCTGTCATTCTTCCCAGGACGTAATAAAGCCTTTCATGCCTCTTCCAAGGTCATCCCTCTGTCACCCTCACATGAGCATGTTTCTGTGACCTCTCCAGACGGCACTGAGTACTTTCCATCGACTTGAGATTTTGTTTTCTGTTTTAATATCCTTTTGTGGTAATTGTTTTTTTTTTCATGTCTCTGTCCATGTGATCATGTGATCCTTGACGATGGTGATAATTCCCTAATGATTTTGTATCTCAAGGTCTTAAAACAGCCTCTGAAACATGGAAGACGCTAAAAAAATAAAACGAATACATAAGTATACTCTGTGAGTGGTTGATTTTTCTCAAGTCAGTTGTCAAAGGTTCATGACATAGGAGAGTTTACCCTGGGGCTGATTTTATATATTGTGCCTTTATGGGTAACTTAGTTACAGGGTCTGTAAGATTCTCTGTTTAGTCTTTCCATAGGGAATACCGTTCCACAACTTTAACATGATTGCCTTATGTAACTTGTGTGCTTAGTAAAATACTTTTTGTCATGCACAAATGGAGGCTTTTTTTATTAGAATGGGGAAATGATTGGTTTAAGTTTGACTTTCATAATGTTAACTCTTAAGGATTAAATCAAATACATTAGATCATTTTTGGGGGGCAAAACTAATTATGGCGTACCAGAGAGAAAGGAGACATAGGAAATGAACTAGCATTTTAAAATGTGTACAAATAAATGTCACTGTTAAGCACACTGGAAGACACTATAAAGGCAGTTGTTTTACTTAAACATAAAGCTTTGATGCTAGGTATTTATTATTTCAATATGTTGGGGAAAATAGGCCCAACATGAAATAAACCCAAATGAAGTGAACATGGCACTGTGTCCCTGCTTTTTGTACATGAGAAAACAGGGAGTCACAGAGATGACGTTACTTGTGTAACGTAACACATAGTTAAGTCTTGTAAGCAGTTTGTTCTAGTCCTAGAGCTGATTCTTTTGGCTCTGTTGTATAAATGGACTAAAACAAATGAGGACAACTTCCTCCATTTCACTTCCCAACTTAGCTTTGTTTTCATCCTTCTGCCTATGACAAGTGTCCTCAAGTTTTGCCTACTAGCTCTTCCTTTTTAGAGTGACCTCCTGTCCTTTCTCTGCTTCCCTTGGTTTCAGTTTACTATAATCCTGCTCTTCCCTATTCTCAGCCATAGTTAACTCTCTACTCAAGCATGGGCTCCACATCCTACTCTTCAGGATCAAGCAAATGAAACATTTTCCACCTTTAAATTTCCGGTTTTGCCTGCATTTGTCAAGTAAAAAGACTTCCCAGTATCACCAGCAGCTTCAAATGCATAAGTGTTGCCAATTGTGACCTTAAATATCCTTGTTTGCTTCATTGAAGCTCCTTTCTGATTCACCTTCCCTTTGCTGCCTGCTTTTCTCACTTTTCATTCTTCTTGATTGCCTCATAATTATCTGTAGCCTCCACAGTCAAAAGTGTAAACCTTCTTCTATACTTTCTTCCTGTTTATCCTAACCCATGTCTTTAACTTCAGCTACAATTACACTGTTGTTATCTTCCATCGCTTCCATCTCTCTAGTGAGGCTAATATTTTTATTTAACTACAAGACAGTTCTAATAGGAGATTCCATGGGCAATTTAAAATCTGCATGTCTCAAATATAATTTCATACATTTCTCTATTCTCATTGCCTAAACTGTCTTCCCCATTTCCATATATTAGTAAATAGTACAATAATAAACTTAGTTGTTCACATTCTATGCCTTGAATCAAATTTTGAAGCTTCCTTTCAATGCTACTTTCTTTAACATCACTAAGCGCTATTTGTTCCCCACTGTATTCTATTCCAGGATTCATCACCACTGCACTTAACTGATCCTGTTCCTCATCTTCCTGTCTCCTGCTTGCTTCAAATTCTACCTTCAAATTATGCTTTTTAAAACAGTTAAGATTATTCCCTTTTGAACATTCACTGGCTCTTCATTTTCTATGCTTATAAAATGTTAGAATTGTGTGAAAGGGAGACAGGTCTGAATCTCAGGTGAGTCATCATTTTTATTCCTGGGAGATATTATATAGTTACCTACAGCTTTCATGATTAAAGAAAGTAAAGCTACATAAAATATCCTTAGATTATGAAGCTGGAGAGACTATAAGTGAAAAATACTGCAGGAGCCATGAGGGAAAAGTCCTAGCTCCTTACCTGGCATATCTTTTTTCAAAATCCTACATTGACATCTCAATTCTAATAAAATTGAGAACTTGAGCCCAGCAACTCTGACCTATTTACATTTTGCTCCTGGAATTTGATATTTTATATACTTGCTGTGATAGTTTTCTATTGTTGCTGCAACAAATTACCACAAACTTAGTGGCTTTAAGCAGCTGAAATGTTTAATCTTGTAGTTTTTATGATCAGAAGTTCAGAATGTACTGGACTTGGCCAAAGTCAAGGTGTTGGCTTGCCTGCTTTACTTCTGGAGGATCTCGGGGAGAATCTATTTCCTTGTCTTTTTTTTTTTTTTTTTTTTTTTTTTTTGNTTGTTTTTTTTTTTTTTTTTTTTTTTTTTTTTGGTTATAGAGGTTACATACATTCCTTGGCACTTCTGTTCCTCCATTTTCAAAGGACATCATTCCAATCTCAGGCATCTTAAATTTTCTCTTCCTGAATGTGATTCTTCCATTTCTTTTATAAGGAGGCCTGGAAGTACTTTGTAACCATCTGAAAAATAACTTCCCATGTCAAAATCCACAACCATATCCGTGGCATCCTTTTGCCAGGCAAAGTAACATACTCAAAGTAACATTCTAGGAATTCGACTGGGAACAAATCTGTGGGTAGACATCATTCTGCCCACCAGAATGAATTTTTTTCCCAACCTTTGTCTTAGGCCCTGAATTCCCTTTCCCTTAGAAAGTTTCTCCTTTATGACCTTGCAAAAAATGCTTCTTCATCTGAAAGCCCTTTCCTATGACTTCACCAGACCCAACCTGGAGCACAATTGATAGATTCCTCCCTATACTCCCTCAGCACATTATACTCACCATATGGCAGTAGGGCCAGTCTAATTAAGTAGGTAAGCATTTGTCTCCTTTATTGGTCTGTGAGCCTTCTTTCTTAGAGTGCATTGCATGTCCTTGTGTCCCCATTGCACCATAGCGCAGCATCTTGCAACTAGTATATGCTTAATATGTGTTTATCAAATGATGAGTTTGAATGCTAGAATTCAACTGCACATAACAGCAGCAACATTCTCTCTTTCATTCATTTTTCTAGCTAACATTTATTATTGAAGAGATAAAGTAATAATATGGGGTAGGATGTAAAGAAAGCTGGTATATACAGAAAGTTTTACAGATGAGAGAATGTGAGTGGAGTGTACAATAGTAGTAGTAGTAGCAGCAGTAGTAGCAATGAACTGCAGTAAAAACAATAGCAAAAGCAGCTTTCATTTCTTGAGTTTGTTCTATGTGCCAGTGCTACTCTAGGCACTATGCTGTATATCCTCTAATAATACCTGTTTTCACAGAGAAAGAGAGGAACTTGTCATGGAAATGTTATTTGCCCTGAATCAAATACCTGATAGGTGGCAAATGGCATAATACGCAAAGGACTGATTGCTTATTTCGCATGAGACTTAATAGTGGCTTATGGGAATCCAAGTGGTGAACAGTACCTTTAACAAGAAACAGACAAATAATTTCAGGTCCTTCTACCCAGAAAGTGAAGCTTCTTGAAATGAGGTCACTGATAGTATGAGGTTCTATGTAACAATAAGAAAATGCATGATCATTTAAGTTAAAAATTTATCGTTTGCATTGTGATTTCTGGGTAAGAATTTTAGTTACACAAATGCATCAGAGGTCAATGTCTATAACTAGACATATTTAATCTGTCTTTCAATATACGATACGTTAATAAATTACCTCAAAGAGGTTTGTAAAATTTATCGTACAATGATCAAGATGTTAAATCTGTGCAATGCTGCATAATTCTTTTGTTTTCCCTAATACACAGCATTTCGAGAGATCCAGTTAAGCATCTTGATGTCACCAAATTGATGCTTTCCAAACCAATTTAATTTCAAGAAACAGATTCACCAACTAGCCTGTATGCCTTGCAGAAATGGAATCCATAAGGAAATAATATTTTGAGCAAGAAAAAAGTAATAAGATTGTTAAGCTGGAAGGTCTTGCAGTGTGTAGTTGGATCCTGGAGTTTCTTGGGCAGCGCTGATTAAACTCACAGTGAGAGAGGAACTGATTCTCATTGCTAACCTGAAGACTGAAGATATCAACTTCAAGATTTCCTACAGCTCCAGTTTGTGCAGTGGCTGTGAAATGGGATCGGGTTTTAGGAATGTGTGACTCAGCCTTGCTCTTTAATGTGGCAGTTCCTCAGCTGTGTCTGATGAGTCGGCTCTTCAGACTAGGTTTCATTTATGTCTTTATGTGAACTCAAGGTCTTTGGTTAGAAAACTGAAACAGGCTATCATCATTTAAAGGAGTTGAGTTAAAATAGCTTCTTCTCAATGCTTATTTTAAAAATTCATTGACTTTCCTGCTAAAATGATGACGGTGATACTTTCCTGCAGGTGAATAGATTTGGATTTTGTTTTGTGAATTACAATGTGTTTTAACAGAATTTTATTAATATGAGTGAATCATTTAAAATATTCTGAGGTACCTGAGGCTCAGGAGAGCAAAGGCATGTGACATTTCTGCTTCCCCATCTTTAATAAAATCATAGTGATTGAAAGCTGAATGTGATTGGTCCACAACTGTCTTGCAAAGAAGCTTGTGCTGTCATGGATTGACAATATATTTGAACTATGTTCTGACTTGCTACTTTTTGAAATTCAGTCCTTCAGTTCTACTATCTCAGTCTTCAGCAAAAATAAGCAGGGTGATCTTCCCAGGAAGACATTGTTCATTTCAGTTAATTTCAAATGAAATCTCTCTCCCTTTTGAAATCCAAACACTCTGGTCTTCTAGTATCCCTCTGAGAGCCTTGTGAGAAAACGAAATGATGTGGCTTTTCCCTAGCTTTCATACACAGTGTATTGAAACAAAAGACTTAAAATTCTCTTGAAGTATCTTCTAGAGTTTTTTTTTAATATTTATTTATTTATACATACAAGAGCTGGGGTACAGGCCAGTTGTGGGAGGTGAGAGGATTCACCAGAGACAGAGCAGGGAGCACAACAGGCAGATGGACTAAAATACACTGTTGAGGGGAGCTCAGGAGAGGTCTGCTGCACCATGTGGGTCCCCTCCCTGGCTAGGGATGCTTCACAGTGTGGCGCTCAACACAGTGTGTGCGCCACCAGGGAGGCCCCACTTTCAGAGTTTTTTTGAAAGAGAATTGTAAAATTATAATTCAGTCTTTAGAGGTATGACATTTGTGATTTCTTCTCAATTAGAAAAAAAATGATACTCAATAAAACCCTATTCTGTTGCAGGTAGGAACATGAAAAAAAAATCGTTGTTTGGTAATTTATAGTAAAGGCAGTTGTTAGTGAAACAGTTCTTTTGAAGGAACTGTTTCCACTTACATAAATGCAGTTAGGTCCTTTAAATAAAGAGATAATTTAAACCATAAGTGACCATTATGGACCTGTGGGGAAAGAATGTTGGCCTACCTGCTCTAGCTTGAACTTTGGAGTCATAGTATATAGGAAAACACAATACAGATTCTGTTCACATTCTGTGTGTGTGTGTGTGTGTGTGTGTGATTCATTGGCCCAGTCATGCATGATGAAAAGTCTAACAAAAAGAACCCTATAATACCGCTATATGTATTTCTAAATGTATGTTTTCCTTTGTATCTTTCCTTTAGGGAACAGCCTTTAAGAGCTGGAAGATGAAAGCTCCGATTCCACACTTGCTTCTCTTATATGCTACTTTCACTCAGAGTTTGAAGGTCGTGACCAAAAGAGGCTCTGGTAAGCAGTGTCCCTTTCTTTTCTCTCATTTTTGTGACTTCCAGAGGTGGTGCTCCATTTACGCATGGGCCACTCGTGGAGAGGTTGAGAATGAATGAGTGGACCTCCATATTGTGGAAACATTGTAAATACAGCTTCAAATAAGTCGAGCATACTCATGGGGAATTAGAAACACGTGAATAAGTTAAAAACTGTGGCTTATTTTGTTAATTTCTATAAATTGAAAAGGATTCCCTACTGAAAGCTTCAGTTTGATTTCACTTTATAGTATACTTTCCATATAGTTCAGTATGATTTCATAGTATACATTTTTCTTTGATAAAGAACATCCTTTTAATTTTTGCATGGAAGTACTGTGGATTTTTTTTTCATGTTCACTTTAACTGCTGCCATTTCAATGTCAGCTATGTTTAGGATAGATCCTTTTTAGGCTTGCACTTCAGTTGATTCACTGGATTACTCTGTTTAAGGAAAGCACCAGAGTTATTAAAGAAAATGGCATGGGAAGGCATCCTAATATGTTAGTAGGAAGTACAGGTAAAGTAGAATGGTAATATGAAATGAGCTGCTAAATAGAAATAGTTTATGGAAAACTTTACATGTTACCAAACATCTTGGTTTTCAGTTGACTGATGATACTTGGAGCTAGTGAGATGCATGAGTCAATTGAATAAATAGTGTTAGGAATGAATGGGAAGCTGTCTCTTGTGTATTAAGTCGCCGATGAAATAAAGCCTTGACACACTCGCATCTCATGTGAGGTTACAGAATTTTTGAAGCCATACCTTTTGGGTGTAATGGAAGAGCTAATGTACTCTGTTTAGTTGCTAGAACTGGCGTGTGTTCTGTTAGTTCTAGACAGAAGAGATGATGTGCGAGAGATCGCGTAGTGTCGTGATATCAAGAATTGCACAAATAGAGGTATGTTTGTAATTCAGAAGGGAGAGGGAATGGAAGGGCTGAAATGCAGCTTTAGTCCCTTCAATTAAGAGGTGTCAAAGTCACATTGATCATAGAACAAAAAAGACCACATGCAAGGGAACTAGAGAGTAGTTCGGGTTTTGTGGGCCTCAGCTGGGGAGAAAGTCTGCGGAGGGATTGTGGATTACTTGTTCAGGGTTTTGAGTAAAAGAAATTTTATTAAGCCAATTGAGTTTAGAACTTTTTGGCTGTTGGATAGCTGTTAGACTTGCCATTAATGTGATTTCAGACAATATGAAAAATAGTGTGCCTGTGTTAACACATTATATCCTCTGTTCCTCTTGGTGGATCCTTTTGAATGAAAGAAAACCTTAGGGCAGGATTATGATATAGTGGCTTTTGTCATTTGAATGGATTACTGATCCATAGCAGATACCTTGATTTCTTTGTCTGCCACTTACAAAGACAGTCGAGCATACCCATGGGAGTTAGGGTAGATGGTAGAGAGAGCAAACCATGGTGGGAGCTGACCCTTTTTCAACAGTGGTATCTCCTAGAATAGTAATTTATATAAAAAACACCTTACCTTTCGTGGATCTTTGGGATACTGGCCACCTAGAGTAAAAAGAAAAATGCTGTGTTAGGAGTGTAATGAAAAGAAGCTATCTAAAATAGAAATACTGTATCTTTAAAAAAAAAACCTCCATTTTCTGAGTTTTTATTCATTATATCAAGTAGATTTTGCCCAGTTGTTTCTGGGTACTTGAGATGTTTTGAAATGCAAATGTGACATTTTTTTTTTCTCCATCATAGAATAGTGGTAACTGGTTCATCATTCTGTAGGCACTCTAATTTGGGGCAGGGGAACCTTTTATTAATTTGGGACTTTGGAAATTTGAAAAACATGGGAGCAAAACTAGAAATGTGGGGCAGTTAGAAAATTCGTATACCCTTCTGCTCCAGAGACTTGAGAAAACTCTGTGATATGTCTCAAATTCCACTTTTATTTAAATGATATGATTATTTTAGGAGAGTGATAATAAGATGCTGCCCCAAGTTTGGCAGAAGTTCTGAGACCTTGTGCTCATGTATTTGTGAATGTAGCTACTTGATAACCTCCCAAGCTGAATGTATTTTATGTATCACAATGTCAGAATGACAAATAAGACAGATACTGAAATTTATCTGCATCTTACATTTCTTTACTATTGTATGAAATGTGGATTAAAATAGCAACACCCCCCCACCCCAGTGCCTGTGTTAAGACCACTATGGATGGAAGTTTTGTTTGCTATGTGGACATGAAGTGTGCAATTTGGGGATAAGTGATATTACTTTACCCATATACTTTCATAACTTGCACTCATTTCAGCTGATGTCTGTTGCCATGGCACCTTTGTTGAGAGAAGCAGATATGTAGCTTACAGAAGAGTGTCATTACTGATCTCCACAGATCAAGTAGAAGAGGAGCGCACTTGGCATCCTTTCCTTAAAAGATTAATGGCTCAATCTTCATGCTCAGCCCAACATATAATAACCAGAGGCACCAAGGCTAGGGAGTAAAAATCACTTTTTGATGTTTGATCTCACACTCCAAAAGGGCTACTTATCCTTAGCCATTCTTCTGATTTAATTCATTCTTCAGTCTCAATTTTATAAATCTTTCTGGAAATTCAGTAAACATGATTCAGAACCCAATGCTTTTCATGCATCTTTGCTAGAATATTACTTTTCGTTCACAATGACTACTAGAAAGCTAAAACTCGAGGTTAATAGCCAAGACTGTTTTAAATATGATTATAATACACTCAGCAATAGTGGATTTTTATGGCATGTTAATTGTCTATAGCATTTACTTTAGACAAACACATATGGTCATTCCATAAAAACTTAGAAGTAAGTATTTGTTTCTCATTTACAGAACTAATTTGAAAGCAACAGGAGCTCTTCATACACAAGCTGGAAATGTTTTATTTTTATCACACTGGCATATACCCCCATTGCTATTAGTTTAAGGAACAAATTAATTATAATAAGTTTGTTATATCATTGTAACATCCTTGATTAAAATTCAGCTTTATAGTGTTTGTTTCAAATATCAACTCAGGCATGTATCTATCAATCAAGATTTGAATTTGGTCGCAGGTAATATTCAGAGTCAAGGCCCTTAATATGCATGGCGGCAGATACTCAGTTTTGTTATGCAGTAGATTTTTCTCTCAGAGCGATTTTATACTTTATTTTTAGTTTTTATAAGCAGCACTTGAAGAAAAAGGCAATAACAATCAATAATACCTATTCTGCACCAGTGTATGAATACTTTAGCAATTCAGTAAATTAACATTTGAGTTGCTGTCATTTGCAGAATTCTGTACAAAAACCGCATATAAGGCAAATGGTTGCTTAGAGAGTCTTTGTGTCTTAACCAGTTTGAAAGGTTAACTTAAAGTCCTTGTTTGTCTGACTCTTTCTCTTCATCTTCCTCTTTTCCTCCCTCCTTCTTTTTATTTATTTATTTATTTAGTTAGTTAGTTAGTTTTGGCAAACGGAAGAATCTATTTGGAATATTCCCATTGTGTCTTTGTAGACATTTTAAACCGTAAGAATATCATCATTAGTTTGTTTGAATGGTCTGTGTTCATGAAATGTTATGTCTTTACAAGGTCATTTTAAGAGAATTGTATGATCTCTGTGAATAATGACTGTAAATGTATATTTATATTTTGTGTCACTAGGATACTTTGGGGTATGGTACATGTACACCGTGGAAGAACTATTATGTATAGAGTATTAGAATAGCACATTTGGGGAACTGAAGTGTGAGTTGTGATTTGGCCCAGGAGTTTAGAACACTGAAGAGGAATAAAACGAGGTATCTGGATGTAGAGATTAGAGAAGTGGACGATAGTTAGTCCTTTTGTCTGTTTCTCTTTGCTTTCATATCCATCCCTACAATATAAAATGTTTAGCATGAGAACAATGGTTCATGCATGTTCATAAATGACAGTGTCAGATATCATGTGTGTTTCAGGGTCAGGGTTCAACGAAATGTCCTAATGAAGAAATAATTGAGTAATGAGTAGCTTTAATATTTTAGTTGGATTACATAGTGAGTATGCTATAACACCAACACAGATTTAGAAAAATAAAGGTAAAATAAAGAAGAGGCATTTAGGAAATGCTTTTCTTTCTTAAATGGAAACTAGTATAATATGTGAGATTATTAGAGCAAAAGATAAAAACCCAGAATATCTAAGACATGATAAGGGTTTGCTGGAAGACAGTGAAATTTACAAATTGTGAGGGTTTTTATGAGTTTGGAGTACAGTTCAAAATAAGTTAGAAGGAAAGGAAATGATTCCTGAATAATTACTATATTCGAATTTGCTACATTTACTCCTGCTCTAAATAAGTGCTGTCATTATGCAAGCATCCTGGTTTTAATTACATTGTTTAATATGAACGACCCTGGAAAGGGTATAGCTCCTGATTACTGATGTACAATAAATAAGTGAGTGACCTCAGTATAGAAATAAAAGAAACAACAACACACACCAGATTATATAAGAACAATTAAGTGGCTATATACGTAAATAAAAAGGTATATTTTCTTATAGAAGATATTTAAGAAACCTAAAATCTCCTTTATAACCGCCAGATATGAGAGCGTAAGAGGACCACCAGAGGAGTTGATATTCTCTTTATTCTGGAACCTGAAAATGGGCACCGTGTCGTTATGTAAAATGATTTGGAAACAATTCTTCCTAATAGCGCTAGGAAATCAAGTCTCTCGAGATTTTACCAAACTCATCAATCTAAGCCAAAATAATGTAGAAAAGGTGAGGTTAGTTAAATAACCAAAGACATAGTTTAGGTTTTAATCTTTATATGTGTTATCTCGCAACCATGTTTTCCTTAAGTAAGAAAAAGTATGCTACTGTGTAAAGAAAGAACAGTTTTCCTAAACAAGAGCGAGGAAGTCTAGTGGGGTGTTTGAATCTCATGCCAATGTGATTTATGTGTATTATCTCTCTTGGGCATTTCTGGAAGTCGATGAGTTTAATTCCACATGATTAAGAGACAACTTAGTCCCCTAGCATCTGCCTTTTATTATGTTTACCATGTGTTTATTCCAAGTTTGTCAAATATGTCAAAAAGTATGAAGCATTTCTCCCTTTATTCCTTGGGGATATCTTTACAAGACCAAACTTCCAAGCCTTTATTTCTTTACTTTTTGATGTGAAAAAAAAAAATGCGCTTTCATTTTTCTTGGGAAAAAATTTCCATCTCTTTTTTAAGTAATTGTTGAAATAATATCTAGAATAATTATTTCAACTTCTTTACTGAAGTGGCATTGGTTTATAACATGTAAGTTTCAGTTGTACGTCTCTTAAATCAACATCTGTATATCCTACATTATGTTCACCACAAAAAGTCGAATTCCATTCTTTACTGAACATTAATTTGAATCAGTATCTTTAATTAGAACAACTCTAACAAATGGAACTTGCATCTGACAAAGTTGTGGAGTATCTTTGTTTAATAATCATCCTCTCTGCCTAAGAATTTGACCATAAAGTTCAGTTGTAGCTGTGAGTATAATTTTATGTAGAGTTTACATAGATTAATGTTAATTGTGGAGCCTGATGTCTGGCTTATGGTGAATTTACTTGAAAAATTCATTATGGAAGAGTCTTGCAAGTTGAGTAGGATTTCAGAAGGAATGGGAATGTCACACGTTGTAAAGTACAGCAAGCAGTGTTACATTGTATCGCAAGGGTAAGAGAATATGCATGCTTCTGTATAAAGGGGAAGTGAGGAGCAGAGGGCAGCAGTGAGAAGCCAGTCAGTCATTGGTGGGTACATTAAGCCATGACAAGGAATTGATATTCCTTCTAGAGATGGCAGAGGGGGTCACTGCTAGACCGGAAGATGAAAGCCTGATCCATGAGCAGCTTACTCTAGACTTGAAGGTCATCTATGAGGTAGCTTGGAAAAGGGGAAGTCTTCTATTAGTGACCTATGCTGCCTTAGTAAATTATCAAAATTTTAATGGTTTAAAGCAACACACATTTGTTAGCTTACAGTTTTGGAGGTAAAATATCTGCAAAAGGTTGATATTGCTGAGTTCTTTGAGTAGGCTCTATAGAAGCATCTGTTCAGTTCCTTTTCCAGTTTCTTAATGGCTCATGGTCTCCCATTACTATAAAAGTCTGCTCCTGCTGTCGCATCTTCTTTGGCCTTTTTGACTACAGTACACCTGTCTAGATAAACTAGGAAAACCCCGACATCTCAAGATCCTTAATTCAATCGAGTCCCTTTTGCCATGCCCTTTTGTAATACAACAGAGTAATATGTCCTAGGTATTAGGATGTGGACATCTTTGGAGAGTTGAGGGCATTATTCTGCCTATTACAACTGATAAGCAGTTAAGTCAATCAACCAAGCTTATTGAGATGGGACTAGAGATTAGAGATGGGATAGACTGGGATGAACAGTCAGGAATGGGGGAGATACAATGGCTAAATTGAAATTTTTTGATGAAAGGATCATTTCATCTGTAGTCCATGATGAAAGAGAAAGAGGAAAGTTGTTGAGGCGGTAAGCGGGTGGGGGCAGGGGGAGCAGAAAACAGCAGAGAAAGAAGGAGGAGGAGAGGCAGGGAAAGAAAAGTAAATGAAAAAGGTTCTAGTGATGCTTTGGATTTTGATAACTTTTAAGTTTCATGTGAACTTCACAAATACATTTCCAAAAATACCCCCTTTAACTTGTGGTATCCTGAAGGGGTATGTGTTTCTGTGCAAAAAAAAAAGTTTGAAACGAAAACTGATTTCATGATTCAAAGTAGCAGTGTTGAGAATGGGTAACAGAGAAGAGAGCCACTTTAAAGTTAAAATCCATTGAGTTTGACGATCGAATGTAGGGCATTTGAAAGGAAGAGGTGGAGAAAATAATTCTGTAATAAGATTGTGATGTCATCAATCATGTTAAAGGTCTCTCAAGAACAGAAACTTGAAAGGACCACTTATTTAAAGAGAATAAGTAGGAAGGTCTCTCTGAATCAGATGAAGTATCAATGAAGATTTGGCATGGAGTCTGAAGGACTTCAAATGTCTTGCAAGGGAGTTTGGATTTTATCATGTGGAGCAAAATGTTTTAGTTGAAGTACTTAATTACTTTGCAAATCCCTTTAGTAGAAAATTTGGTTCGAAAGGTTGGACCACTTTCTTGGCAGAGCATTCATTGTGGCCAATATAAAGATGAACCTCCTTGATGTATATGAGATGCAGCTACCAACGTGTCTGTACCAGGCCATCAGTAAAGCTTTATCTACAGCAAAGGCCAGACATAAAGAGTCATGCATGACAGTGACTTGGTCAGATTGGCTTTTGGACAGATGACACTTCTTGTAGGAAAGACTGTAGTGGGCTTTCAGAGTTGGTAAGTCAGGTATCTCAGTAAAAATCACATTCAACTATAGTCAGGGCTTGAAAAGCAGTCAATGCACTGAAAATCTGTTTCCAAAAAAAGAATAAATAGGGTCAAGTGAACACTTAGAGATGTAGTGTGAAATAATTTAAGGCAAAGTTATATCCTAGCTAGAGAGGTTGCAGCAGCCGACTTTTTTCAGGGAGCGAAGAAATGGAATGAGTTCAGCTTGGAAAGTATGAGCTCTGGCAGTCATTGGAAATATTGAGCTGAAGGATTTATTGGTCTGAAGTTGTGGCTCCCATAACAAATTGCCCATACCTGCCATAACAAATCACTACAAACTTGGTGACTTAAAATTATACAAGTCTGTTCTCTGGCAGTTCTAGGGCCAGAAGTCTGAAATCAGTGGTATTGGCCAAGACCAAAGTCCTTCTGAAGGCTCTTGGGGAGAATCCTCCTTCCAGTTCCTAGGGTCTCCAAGTGATTCTTGGTTTATATGTGTCGTTCCAATCTCTGACTCCATCTTCCCTGGGCTTCCTCTGTGCCTCTTCTCTCCCTTTGCTGTTCTCTTATAAGGACACTTTGTCAGTGGATTTAGGCTTTACTTGGATCATCCAGGATGATCTCATCTGAAGATTCTTAATCACATTTGTGAAGTTACTTAATCTAAATAAGGTCACATTCATAGGTTCTGGGAGGGTGTATTTCTTGGCGAGCTACTATCCAACCCAGTGGAGAAGTCAAGACTACAAGTAGGAATTATACATTTTCTTCATCTTGAGAGCATTGTGAAAGAATGAGATTACCCAGGAAGAGCTTGCAGAGAAAGGGGAAAAGGAAATGTGAAGGGGAAATAAGCCAAGGGTTCTGTGGAATGCTATCCTGAAGAATTTGGCTGAGAAAGATGAGTCAATCAGGGAAAGAGACTAAAAGAAGTTAAGAGAGGGGAAAAATAACTTAGTATTTTTCTAGAAACCAGGAGAGGAGGCTGTTTCAAAAAGTGAGAGTGAAGGGGTTAAATTCTGTGGAGAACTGTGTCAGGCAATTGAAAATTGGTCCTCAAATAAATGTTCAGGAAAATTTACAGATGGAGAGAAAAGAGAATCTGAAAGAAGTTGGTGTTAGATTTTTTTTTTAACAAAAATATGTCTTATTCAAATCAGTTTATTATAAGGGCTGCTTATTTAAGGTTTACTTTAATCCTTTAGAAATTATTATGTAAACCAATTGTAAAACCCTTAGTTATCTACAATGAGAATAATTGTACAATAGAAGAATAAAATTTTGTTCAAACAATCTTTTACTTAGATTCGAAATGCATTTGCCATATATGAGCCGCCTGAAGATAGGGTAATACTGATTTTTTAGCTTTGTTAACTTTTTCACAGTATAGGATTCGTCTCCCAGGTGCAGTCACCACAGCTTTCCCACCACCAAATTGCCCACAGTCATCCACCACCCTCCATTGTGTTCTTCCCCTCACTCCTCGACTCTCCCCTCCTACCTCCCCTACTGAGTGTGTCAGATTTACCCTTGATCTTAGCCAAAATGCTGAGAAGCAATGTGCATGTCTCAGACCTAAGGTCTGCTTTCCGGGGTCAGCCTTAAGGTTTGTCTCTGTCTGATCCTTTGTTTGGTTTCTCCACATTCCACATATAAGTGAAACTATCAGGTATTTATCTTTCTCCTTCTGGCTTACTGTGCTTGGCATAATCCCTTCCAGCACCATCCACGTTGCTGCAAATGGCATGAGTTTTGCCGAGTAGTCTTTCATTGTGTACATGTGCCACATCTCCCGGACTGAGTTTTCCCTTCCTTGGTACAAACAGATATGGAAGCTGCTCACAAGCGTGTTACAGCTTGCCATGGTTAACCCTTTGCTGACTGTTGTCGTTTGGCAGGACGCATCTACAGACAACTGATAGAGGCCAACGTTTGTGTGCGACAATGACGCTAACATCCCAAGCTTTGTGTCGTTTTCCAGAAGTGGTTTAGGTTGTTCTGAGGAGTGGTCTCAAATCTGCAGGACTAGAAACTACGAACGTGGGTTTCAGTGCTGCTCCTAGTCAGTCTTGTCATTGGGACAAACCCCTGCACCTTTGAAGACTTCAGATTCCTTTTTTATAAAGGGAAAGTTTTGAACTACATCAGTAACTACAAGTTTATCCTTTTGTTCAAATCAAAAGCACTTATTGAAAACCTTCAGTGCTTACTCAGTTGATAAAGTGACAGTATTTTACGCATTTGCAAATCCATCAAGCTGGTGTTGCATGGCCAGAATTTGTGGCTAGAGTACTTCAGACCGATCCTCGACGACGTTTAACTTTATGCTGCACAGTTTTTTCTAACGTGAGAGAGCAGAGATTGTGATCACTTTAAAACAGGGATTCAGTTTTATTAATAGAAAAAGTATGACTTTTCATCATACAAAAAATCAGATGGTTTGTGGCTACAGAGCTCAAGTAAAAATAAGGCACTTTTTCAAAATTTCGGGTGTTGATATGTCTAAGTAAAATTAGGTTTGGCAATTTAGACACTAAGCTGTGTTTCAGCCTACTTATTTATGGCAAATTTCTTTTTGTTGAGGTGCAGTCTCTTAAGACATCCAGAGTGCTGCCTTGCATGGAAAATGTTGCCTTAGGGCAATGAAAATGAATAACTGCCAAATTTTAAAATCTCGTGAGGGTTATGTAAATATATATTTTTTAAAGGTATCAAAAACCTTGTGAGTATCTTCAACGCTATTCAATTATCTCTATTTTACTCTACTAAAGTATTTCACAACTGATATCACTACCTTGATTTCAGTAAAGTTCTGTCATTGGCTTTTTACTTTGCTCTCTAAAAGCCTATTCTAGTTACTTTGTATTCTACATATCACATAAGTATGTTATGAAATAATAGAGGAAATTTATCTTATGCCAATAATGAGAAAAGTTCCTATTCTCTCTTCAATGTATTTTTGTATCAGAAAAAAGAACAACTTGAAGATTCTGACAGTGTTTCAGATAGGTATGTTCTATAACGTTAACTGGACTCTCCACTGCCATCTGGTGGCTGCTCTGAGTTGATGAAAATGCAGTACTAAACACAGAAAACAGAAAATCAACAGGGGAAGAAAACTGCTAATGAATTCCTGTTCAGAAATTATTTTAATTCGTCCTAATATGTTTTTGGACCAAACATTTATCTTCTTCAATTTACTGCCTTAGGTTTAAAAAAGTGTTCAGATTTCCAGGTTTTGTTATTACTTTTTTATAATAGAAGTGTTCACTGAATTTCTTTAAGGAGACAGAAACAATATTATGTTTTTCATGATCTAATAGCCAAGTCAATTTACAATCCTGTATTATCAAAGTTCAAATTATATAGACAATGGCATTCATATTATAAAGTATCTAGAAAGCTTCTTCTTTTAATATATTGTTGCCATTAAGGTTTTGTCATTGTGGTTCAAGTATCAGAAGAAGTCATTACAGATTTTCCAGTTGTTTACTAATGTAAGTGAGAACTGCTGGTAGGGATATGGAAGCGAAGCACAGGTAGCCTGCTTACATTTTCCTGCTGGTCCCGAGTACTGGCCCATGAGAGGACGTGCAGGTCCTGAGGATAGTTAAGCTAATGCAGAACTCTGGTCATCAGAGTGACCTTGAAAAAACTATTGCTCTTATCTGCATATACTGAAAGAATGAGGTCCAGGTAGAAAGGAAATTCTTGCTTGATAAAGTTTTCCTATTTAAAGAAGACTTTCCACAGGGACTCAGCCATTGTAAACATTTTCCAATCACAGGAATATAACATTCTCCTCATCCCCCTCCTTCCACCTCTATACCTCCACCTAACCCAGTGTTTCTGTCTCTGTCTCTCTCTCTATCCTTCTCTCCCTCTCTCCCTCCTCCCTCCTCCCTCCCCCCATTATAACACTCCTTTTCAAACTTTGAAGAGAATCTCCAAGTGCTTCTGGTTATGAGTCCTTATATATAATATATACGACTCTCTTGCTATTAGTTTCTTTTAGGATTTTATGTACTTCTGACCTAATGTTACATGGGAGCTTCTTCCTTTTCCCAAAGGGCAAAGTAATGCATTCTGTATACAACAGTAAACAAGAATTTATTGAGCCCCTACTGTATTATGCACTCAGTAGCATTGAGTAAACTTCAGCTATGCTTGAGTATAACAGAGACTTGACTCTTGGAGTCCTCCTTGAAGAAACGACAATATAGGAAGATTTAGGAAAAGAAATAGGTAAAAGAATATATCTTCGTTAGGGTTTAATCACTTCATTCTTTGTTATCTGCACCCAGGAATTCTGAAGATTTTTTATACAGTTTCCCCCATAGCTTTGGTGGTTATTGTTTATGAAACATATGGGAGCACTTATTTTTGTAGCTACGTGCTTTTTCACATTATAAAATCCATGTATCTGTCATAACTTTGGAAGTGGTGGTAGCCACATTGACCTTTCAGATTCACTAGTCAGTTCTCATTCCTCTTATATTTTGCAAATATTTTCAAACAATGCATAGCATAAACAAGTAGTGGGACTGAATTCTCCAGCAGATTAAAAAAATATTTCAAAAAATAAGTGACGTGAACCATAGAGCTGTAGTGCATTAGTTCTCTTCTACCACTGCAAAAAATCACTGCAAACTTAGTCACCCGAAATAACACAGATTTCTGAAAGTTCTGAAGCTCAGAAGTCCTATAATCAAGTTTTCAGCAGGGCTTCATTTCCTCAGGAGGCTCCAGGGGAGAATCCGTTTCCTTGCCTTCTTTAGTTTCTAGACAACATCTGCATTTTTTGAAGTGTGGCTCCTCCCTGAACTCAAATCCAGCGGCAGAGCATCTTCCAGACCCTTGCTCTCTCGTGCTCTCTCTCCCTCTGCATCTGTTGTCACACCCCCTCCTGTTGAGTCTTCTGTTTCCTTCTTTTTTTAAAAAAGATTTGTTTATTTATGCATATAAGCACTGGGGTACAGGCCAGAGGTGTGGGGGCGTAAGAGGATTCATCACAGAGAGCAGGGAGCAGAACAGGCAGATCAACGGAAGCACACTGCTGAGGGGAGCAGCGGGCACAGCAGGAGAGGTCTGCCGTGCCATGTGGGTCCCCCGCCTGGTGGGCAGCAGGGATCAAACTCGTGCTGCAGTGGCTGTGGTTTGCTTCATAGTGCGTTGCTTAACCCACTGCGCCACCAGGGAGGCCCTTCTGTTTCCTTCTTACAAGGATCCTTGTGACCACTTTTAGACTCCACATGGTTGAACTAGACTAATGTCCTTATCTCAAGATCCTTAATCCTATCTGTAGTGTTCCTAGAGCCACTTGGGGACCATGTTCACTGGTTCCAGGAATTAAGATGCGGAACATTTTCAGGGGCATCATCTGTCTATCCCAGAAGCACACGAAGAATGGCTTTTACATGAAAGAGTTTGATAAAGCTGCAATACCTGTACATTAGGGCCCAGTGTAGGTGCAAGTCACAGGGAGAGAGTGTGTCAGGAGAAATTGTGGAAAAAACTAAGTAGGAACCCTAAGACAGGGACTTTGTATGATTTGACGAGAAACGTGATTATTATCCTCTAGAAAAATAAAGAGCCACTGAAGAGATTGATGTACATGTGCGGTAGGAGTAGCCTGATCAGATAGATGGGGAAAGCTCTGAGACTAGAGATTGGGAGATGAGGTCAGTAGTTAGGTGAGGATTTGTGAATTGGGGCTATAAACTGGACCAGAAATGAATAGATGGGTTGATTGCTAGTACAGTATAGACTTAATAAAAACTAGTGGTTTATTGTATAACTGGAGCGATGGGGTAGGTGGAATGTAATGTCAGTTTTATTTATTAAACTAAAAATTCTAGGGCCTCCCTGGTGGTGTAGGGGTTAAAGACACATCACTATCAAGCTGTCAAGCGATCTCCAGCCACTGCAATACGAGTTCAAGTTCGATCCCCTGCCAGAGTGGTAACCCACATGGCACAGCAGACCTCCCCTGCCTCGCCCACTGCTCCCCTCAGCAGTGTATTTCAGTTGATCCACCTGTTCTTTTCCCCACTCTGTCTCTGGTGAATCTTCCCACCCACCCAGGGCAAGAATTGGCCTCCACTCCAATTCTTGTATGAGTAAATAAATACATCTTCGGAAATATAAAAAAAAAAACTAAAAATTCTGTAATAGCTAACGTTGTATTTCTAGACTGTATACATCCTGGTCAAATACATATTTAAGTTTCTAGTATGTATCTTTTGTGATTTGGCTTCAAGAGTGACCCAGTCCACATTTGACCTCAAAGTCTTCACTTGGGAGCTAAATCCCTCTTGTGCAGTATCTCTCACACACAGCATTTTCCTAATGCCGATAATTCTTCCTCAGAGTTCTTTCCATTTTTTTCCCCTATGATATGTGCTTATAATGGAGGATTGTATCAGTGAGTTTTCCTTTGCTGATTTCAGCAAAATTCCTGAAACGAACACAGGGCAGAACATTTTTCAAGGGGTCAGGCTTCTGTTAAAATAGTGTGGCATGTGTTGTATGCAAACCTGCCTGCATTTACACGCAGACACCCACATAACACACATGTCTGCATGCAGATCTACCCAGTGAACTGTTCATTCACGAAACACACACTTGTCAAGGAACCACTATGTACCAGGTGCTGAGGATTCAAAAATGATTAGACTCTGTGATTGCTGCGTTTTTTAACATCTGTGTTTTATTTACCCAACTAAATAGTATAAGCTCATTGAGTGCAAAAATATCTTGTACATGTTTATGTATATGTCTTTTAGAATCACTGTGCTTCACGGAGTCATTGCATAATTAGTACTCAATACATATTTGTATTTGATTGCTGGATTTAAGTGCCTTGATGAATCTCGGCACTGTTCTCTGTATTTTCCTGTGGCGATTTATGTGAACGGAACTGTGGAAGCTTTACAAGCCCCCCTCATCCAAGGCCTTGCACATAGCATTCTCTGATTAATTGTTACAGAAACAAATGAATGAATTTAACTTAAATGAAATGGGTATTTTTTTTTAGATTATGTTTCTCTGGTAAAAGCTGATCAGGGAGAATTTAATTTTATCTTTCCCTGGCAGGGCGATCTGACCATCCATAGTTAAAGGTATGTAATTCATGGCTGTGGTTGTAACAGCTGAAGCCAGAAACACCAAGAAAGTGGATCTTGAGGTGACATTTCTTCTTCACTGTCACGGGAATGGTGCAGCTTTTCCCTCGTCCTTGTCGTTTTGACCACTTGTGTGCACATGTATGTGGTGCCATGAAGGAGGACGAGATATAGGAAAGGCATTCTGGCAGAGGAGTGAGGTTTGAGCCAAGGCAGCTGCTCAGTGCCTCCACGTCTCCCCAAGACAGACCACAGCAAACCGTGGGAATGCTGGTGAGAAGAAGTGGCCTACAACATTGAGGGTGTTTTCTTTTAATTCAGAACATGAATTAGTTCAATTTGGCAACTTGCACATTCATTCTGCCACTCTGTAGCTGACATGCCGCTCTGCAATGAACAGTGGTGACTTACTGTTTGTTTCAAAGGCCTGTTTTTGCTTCTTTGGGAGACGTGCTTAGTTTGTTTTGTTCAATTTTTAATGATACATGATTTTATTTTACATTTCTTTGGAAACTGCTTTGTATCCTAGGGTTTCCGGCTTTCTATGAATTGAGAGGAGGTTATTACCTTCTAAGTTTTCAATTAGGAAAACAAAGCAAGTTTGGAAGCTCCATTGGGATCTTGTAAACCCTCTCAAAGCATGTTCTGAATGAGACAATTTCTGTGCAACTAGCTCTAATTGTCTGAGATGAGACAATCTACAGAAGCTAATTGGAGAGAGTCTCTTTCTACAGCATGCATGGAATTGATACAACAGTAATTTTGCATCTTTGGGTTGTTTTATGGTTTGTATTTTGTTTTGGGGGGTTTTCTTTGTTGGTTTCTTGGTCCACCATTCCCTTCAGTACCGAGCATTTTTAAGGGAATTTTTTTCTTAATTTAAACTTACTTATTCCTCAGTGATAAGGTTCAGTCTGTGGGTTTACATATAGCACCTTCTCAAACTTTGCACAATGTTCCAAAACCTCAATAACTTTTTTTTATCTGATAAGGATAAAATGGTAAACCGTGGCATTACCTGCATGTGATGATAAAATTCTGTTTCAATTTAATGTCTGCGTTCTTAATTACAGCTGGTAGGTACAGAATAGTATTTATCACATTTCCTTTCTTATCACCCCCTGAGTGATTACACTGTTGGCATATTCTGAATTAGACAAGAACATATGCTTGACTAAATTGCTGCCTTACATAGAAAGTTGCATATAATGAATTTCATTTGTGCACTTATTTTAATTTTTGATTACATTCTTTGGTTTTAGTTTTATGTTGTTTATGCTTCCCCAAATCTGTTCCTTCGCAGCTTAAAAAAATAAGACTTCTCTGAAACTAACCATGCAGACTTATCACCCTGGCTTGAAGACGTCAGACTCAGTATAATTAAGGAAAACTATTTGAACATTATAAATGCATGCTATTAATTATTTAACATTCTCAATTTGACTTGTTGTTTATAATCATCACTTGAATAAATAAGAAGAAGTAGAATCGGATTGACAATTTTTTGGATATGATTGGGAGGGTTTTCCAAAGCTCTTCATGTCACACGATCTTCTCTACAAATCTTCTGGTGATGCCTGACAACGCTGAAGGAAATCTCTCCCATCAGGTGGAGCGGAGGAGAAGAATCTCAAGGAGGAGGTAGCTGAGCACACAAGGTGGGAAAGTTTCTGAGGGAATGTACTCTGTACCCTGTGGTGACCTCCTAGATGCTAGTACCTTCTGACCTCTCTTTTCTGTGCCCAGTGCCACACTTTGCCGTCACACAATTTTGTGATAAAATCAAACCCGTTTTCCTCACAGTAGAAAGAGGTCGGAATTACGAAGACAGTGAAAAGTGCCAGTGGATAAAGCTTCTTAAATAAATGCGTTGCTGTTTTTAAGAAACCTCCAGAAAAAGTTCAAGAAGGGGAAAAATGATGTTATAGCCAGATGTTTTGAATTAAGGAAGAGATCTAGATGCTGTTTGAGATTATTTTTAAATGAGAACATTTAGTTCATGTTGCCATGTGGTTATGCCGTGCCATCTGTAAATTAGTGTTCAGTGACAAATTATTAAAACTTCTATTCAAACTCATGATCAAAGGTAATTTAGATCCCACATCTCCGGAAACTGCTAACATGAATAACATGAATTTGCATTAATATGTGAAGAGATAATGAGAATGTGTTTTCATGTGTATAGGAGTGTAAACACACATTCTATTTTTATACAGACAACTTAGATATTATTTAAATGATTGTATAGTTTATATAGTTTGATACTTGATATACTATCTAAGCTATGTGATCTTAATAAGAAAAACATTTTTTTGAAAAACATTTGGTATTCATTGGAAAGATACACACACACAGATGAGAGAACTTTTAAATGTGTACCCCACTTGATAACCAAAAAGGGGTTACATTACCTCTTGTAATTATTATTTGTGGAAGGAGGGGTAGATGCTTCTTTTCTCTACTGCCGTTTCTTCTTCTCAGCATTAGGCAATCAGTGGGTAGGGTAGAATGCTTTTAGTTTGTGCCGTTTTTGCTCTTAAATACCCTGGTAAATTATTAGAGAGTGAGGACAATTTTAAAGAAGTGTTTTCTAAAGAAAATATTTTGAGTCATGCAAATGAAGAGAGTAAATCTATTTTCTATCTGTGCAAACTCTTCTTAGACTTGCACAGCTGTTTGCTTTTAAAGTGACTGGGTTGTGTGTTTTATTTAACAGAACATGCTGGGGGTTAAAACATGGGCCACCACTCTTCAAAAGGTGAATGATCTCATAATATATCTTTATTTAATACACTTCAACATATTTTTGGGTTGTTTTCTGTATGTCAGATTCTGTTCTCGGCCCTGGATATGAAAGGATAAGTACTTTTCTCCGTGGTGTGCATAAATAGCGTTAAAAGAAGATGATTTTACAACATTTCACGCTGTGAATGAATGTAATACAAGGTATCATAATTGTGCTGGGCGAAACTAGCTTCTTCAGGCAGGGTGGTCAGGAGAGGTTTCTTTGAGGAGATATCTTTGTATTAGGACTTGACTATGAATAAGATGCTCATCATGTAAGAATCTGAGGAAAGCTCATCTAGACAAGCAGGAATAAGGAACACCAAAGACATGCCACAGGAGCAAACTTGACATTTGTAAGAAATAGAATAAAGGACATTATGACTGACAACTAGTAACCAGGAATCGTACAGTGAATCAACTAAGAGTTTTGAAATTCTGCGAAGCAGTGATTGGAGGAACGAAGTGGAAGGAGATGTTGGAGAATGAGCTGTGAGTTTGGAGGTCATGATTTGGAATTTGCATTTTATTCTCAGTGTAATATGAAGCCCCTGGAATCTAGGAGATGGAACAATGGTAACATCTGATTCCCATTTTTTAAAGGTTATTTTGACTGTGAAGTAAGAGGTTTTTGAAGTCATCCTAGCAAGAGAAGACAGAATTAGAGGATTAGTGGGTAGAATGCTTTTAGTAGGTGCTGTTTTTTTGCGCTTGAATAACTTGCTAAATCATTATATGGAGATAAGAAGTTTTCTCTTTTAGGTCTAGTGTGCTGAATTGAAGGAGGAGAGATAAAGACTGATTTGGTTGACAGTTTGGAAGTGAAACTGAATGGGACTAGATGGATTGGATGTGGTAGATGAAGAATATGTAATTTATAATGAACTATGGCTGAGTTCTAAGTTTTTGGAGCAGCTGCATTCATAGTGGGGGTATTGACTGAGATGGAGATGGTTAGGGGACGGAGAGGTTATTTTTTTTTTTTGACACAATAAATTTGAGATGCCCATTTAAATTTCATAAGGATTTTTTAAGGCATCTGCAGACAGCTCATTAGACAGGTCAGGACTGAGTATCTAAACAAAAAGGGTCACTGGTGTGCAAATTGCTTTTGCAGCCTCTTGCCTGGATGAGATCACGCAAGCTGAGTATAAGTAGATGATACAAAAAATAGAGGTCATAGATGGGGCCTTAGGATGCTTCAACATGTCCGGTATTGGCAAGGGGAACTCTGAGATGAACTAAGGGTGGGATAGGAGGAAAACTTAAGTGTGATTTCGTGGTAGTCCAGAGTGATTCAAAAAAGATGAAATCAAATGCATTGAATAGAACTGAGTAGTGTAGTAATGTGAAGATGTTATTTCTCATTGGATTTGGACATGTATACAGCTATTATTAATGGAAACCAATTATTTTTGAATGAACAGAGATAGAAGCAGAGAATAGTGACTAGACAGAGACCGAGGGACTCTGCCTCCATGCCTTATTTGCAATATTGGTGTCACTACAGCGTATTTAGAGTCCTCTACTGTGTGCTTGTGGAGGTTAATATGCACTACTGGATCTCTCGAGGTCAGTATGTAGGCCAAAGGAAAGCAAAGAGAATGGAAGCATAGAGCTCAAACTATTTTTGGATTAAAAAACAAAATAAAAACAAAAACTAGTTCACATCAAAGGGGTAGAAATTTATTTCACAAACCCATATTCCTCATACCTACTGTCCTGTTAGATCTATTATGTAATGAAGAGCTGAGTTAATTATTCCTGCCACCTGCAACTAATGAAATTAGATGTGAAATGTCTGATAGGTACAGATGGCCATTAAAAAAAAAAAAAGCTTCTCTTTTTCCCTATCAGCTGGTCAATCTCATAACTTAGAAATGTTCAGACCGTGAAATAAATTAATGACCATCCTTCCTCATAAGTATAAATAATAAGCATGGATGACAACTACCTCAAGCTCAAATAAACTACTTTTTATTTAGATATAGAGCCTAAATAATAGGCAGTTAAGTGTACAATGCTGACACATTGCGATTTAAAATTGTTTGGTAGAGGTTTAAGCTAGTTAAATTATTCCAGCTTAAAAATTTTGATAAATGTGTCTTAATTTGATTCAGCAAATTTTATGCAAATGTATTTTAATCTCAGGAAATATATATATAATGAGATAAGAATACAGTTTGTACAAGTAAACAGTAAAGCTGTCAATATTATAATGGAGTCCAGCGAAAAGATGCAACCTGTTGTAATAATAATGTGTACCTTTGATATGTTGTAAAACATTAACTATGGCAAGGAAATACAGAAAATATGTGGTAATGGGTGTCAGAATCCTATTTGTTTTGCATAGACTCCTCCCAATACTCTCAATCTGAGGACTGTTCAAATTGGGATTGAGATAGTTGTGGGAAGATGCAGGCAGGAGATTAGGAGTCAAGGGTGATGTTTGTGGTCAGATAAAGGCAGGGCGACACGATAGAGAGGCAGAGAGAGCTTGGTTCTTGTGAGGAGATGAAGAAAACATCGCGATAGTGTGACTAGAAATGTATAAATTAAGCCTAGAATAACAATAATTAGGAATCTGTTCCAATCCACATATGAACCAATGCAATGAATATTTTACAGCCCCCTGTGAAAACAGGGCCTGGAATAGCAAGGGTTAAGATGACCGCCAAGCAAATAAGGGAGGCGCAGAACCAGGTTAAGAATTCACTGAAGAACTGTGTTGAACAATATAATATTGAAGTCCAGAATGTCAGAGACCATGCGGTGTAGCTCCCTTATCACAGATAAAATAAAGTTGTCCAACTGGTTGTTTGACCTGGTAGGTTGGGCCATCAATGATAATGTGGTTGCCTTTGTATGAGCAGTTTAGAGGAATTTATATGTGGTTTAAAAAGAGATCACAGCCATGGGTTAGAGACTGATCTTTCTGCATTACTCCTTCTGCAGGATGCCTGAGGAAAAGCAATTGTTGACTAGTATATTTGAATTACAGAGATCAGCATGAGTATCATTATTGCATAAAAATTCATGTGTAAAGAAATGACTTGTGTGCCATCTATTTAGTTTTTATTGGTTTTGTCCACACAGAATGATATAACCTACTATACATAGATTGGAGAAAACCCAGTTGAATTTCAGAAACCAGAAAATGCATAATTGAACCTTATGTTTTATTTCAAATATATTGATTTGCCATGACATCATTCTTTGATAAATAATTTAAAAGTGTCAACCTCCGGGTTTTGCAAAAGATATACTTTTGGGCAAGCTTAACTACATATGTTTGGATCCTTACCATTTTCTTCTCTTGAATATAAAAGATTTCGAATATGTCTTGACTAATTTTTTACTTGTAATTAAAATGTCAAATTTCAAGTTGTTAAAATACATCTCTCAAAAAAAGCATTTATCTGTTATTTAATTTCATGCATTCTAGGTTTACTTAGGCAAATGTAATAAAAGTACCGGTTTTTAGAATTTTCCCATAAGTGAACATAATTAAATATACATATATATATATAATTCATTGTGCAAAATAATATATTTTCATAAATTGGAATGTGTGAAGAATGAAAGACAAACATATTTCCTAAGGAAAAAAAAAACAAAAACCAAAATTCAGCTATTTGAAAAAAAGGCTTACGGCTAATACTATAAATATATTATCACACTAGTATTATAGTATTATAAAAGTCACCTTGGATATCATATCCTCAGGCATACTTACCCTAGTCACCTCACCAGGTGTTACATCTCACCCACAACTTGTCATGTTATCAGTTCTATTTTAAATTATATCACTCATGGCCTTCTGAAAGCATTTTTAAAAATTTCTTTATTTTTTAGTTCTCTCCTCAGGTATAGCAGAATTTTCTTTTTGTTCACTCCTGTATCCCCAGCACAGGTTTGCTAGAAGAATACCTGCTTCATGTTTGATAAATGTCAGTGAAATGACTGCTGACATTTTTCTTCATTGTACTTTTCATAAAAATTTCAAGTCCATTTCTATTGATTTTAGATACATTTTCTTTGCTAACACATGTGTTTAGTGCTATTAATTTCCCTCTAAGTACTGCTTTCACTGAATCACACACATTTTCTAAGGTGTATTTTCATTGTTCAACTTCACTATAATTAAAATTTTTCTTGAAATTTTTACTTTGGGCCTCCCTGGTGGCACAGTGGGTTAAGCAACATACTATGAAGAAGACCGCAGCCACTGCAGCATGAGTTCGATCCCCAGCCAGGGAGCTGACCCACATGGTGCTGCAGACCTCTCCTGCTTTGCCCAGCTCCTCCTCTCAGCAGTGGATTTCAGTCCATCTGCCTGTTCTGCTCCCTACTCTGCCTCTGGTGAATCCTCTTACCCCCCACACTTCTGGCCTGTACCCCAGTTCTTCTATGCATAAATAATAAAAAAGAAACTTTTACTTTGACCATGGATTATATATTTTGAATATAAACAATAAAAATATGTGGCAATAATTCAACTATCATTTTAGTTGTGTCATCTGCAAATAATGATAGGTCTATTTCTTCTTTCTTGATTTGGATTATTTTTGTATCTTTCTTTTGTCTAATTGCTCTAGCTAGAACTTGCAGTACTATATTGAATAGCAGCAGTGAGATTAGATCTCCTTGTTTTGTACCAGATCTTAGTGGAAAACTTTAAGTTTTTCTCATTGAGAATGTTAGCTATGGGTTTGTTGCAAATGGCTTTTACTATTTTAGTATGTTCTGTTTACCTCTGGTTTTTCAAGGGCTTTCAACAAAAATGGTTGTTGGATCTTATCAAATGCTTTCTCAGCATCTATTGATATCATCATGTAGTTTTTACCTTTCTTTTGGTAGATGTGGTGAACTACCTTGGTTGATTTTAAGACATTGAACCATACTTGAGTTTCTAATATGGACCCCTCTTCGTCATGGCATATGATCCTCTTAATGCATTGTTGGGTTTAGTTAGCTGATATTTTATTTAGGACTTTTGTCTGTGTTCATTAGGGAGGTTGGCCTGTAATTTTCCTTCTCGTGTGTTGTCTTTGCTTTTTGTATTAATGTTGGCTTCATAAAAAGTATTTGGAAGTAGGGGCCTCCCTGGTGGAGCAAGGGGTTAAGTCTCTGCACTTTGTGAAACTATTGGCACCCACTGCTGCATGAGTTTGATCCCTGGCCAGGGAGGGGACCCACATGGCTCAGCAGACCTCTACTCCCTCTCCCGCTGCTCCCCTCAGAAGTGTACCTCATTCAATCTGCCTGTTCTGCTCCCTATTCTGTCTCTGGCAAATCACTCCCGCACCTCTGGCCTGTACCCCAGTTCTTGTATGCATAAATAAGTCTTTCTTAACAAGTATTTGGAGGTATTCCTTCTTTTTCCATTTCTTGGAAGAATTTGAGCAAGACAGATAGATATTAGTTCACCTTTGAAAGTTTGTTAGAATTCACTTGTGAAGCCACCTGTTCCTGGACTTATATTATTTGGGAGAGTTTTGATTACTGTTTCAGTTACCTTGCTTGTGATTGGTTTGTTCAGGGATTCTGTTTCTTCCCTATTCAGTCTTGGGTGATTGTATAATTCAATGAATTCGTCCATCTCTTTGAGGTTATTGAATTTGTTAACAAATATATGCTCATAGTAGTCTCCAATTAGCCTCTAAATTTTGGCACTATCTGTTGTGGTTTCTCTCCTTTCATTTTTGATTCTATTTAGTTGTGATTTCTCCCTTTCTTGGTGAGCCTTGATGGAGGTTTTGCTCTTTTATATTTTCAAAGAACCAGCTTTTGGTTTCATTGATCTTTTGGACTATCTTTTTAATTTCTATTTCCTTTACTTCTGCTTTGATTTTTATTGTTTCTGTTCTGCTACTGGATTTTGGATTTGTTCTTCTTTTTCTAATTCCTCAAGTTGAGAGAGGTTATTTATTTCAGTTCTGAAAGCCTTCTTTGAGGGTACTAGCCCTCAGCTGATATTGCCAGTTAATGTAGAATTTTATATCCTTTGTGAGAATTGGCAAATCTGCCACCAAATATTTTTTCATTCAAGCCACAAATGTGACTCAGAGCCTGAAGGAAGATTATACAAACCCATTCTTGAAATAGTAGATATCTCCTCTTGGCAATGTTTACTGAAACCAGTTGTCTCTAAGGCCTCTGAATGTTGTTGCCAGGCCCAGTTATAGCTTCTTCATTTCTTTTTGCTTTATTTCTGTCTTGAATCCTTTACATTGAAACCAGACTTTTGTTTGTTTGTGCCCGGCTATCTACCCTTCAGGCCTCTGAAACATTATTCAAGCATCATAATCTTTAACACAGTTCTGTTGGTGTTCTTTTGACACCAGTGACTCTATACATCTCTCAGACCACACCGTCTACATCTCAACATTTGTAGGCCACATCAAAAATTTGGTCTAACATGTAGGATTCGCCTCTTACGTTATCTAATCCTCAAGTGTTTTCCTAATGCTAGAAATCATTTCTCAAGAACCTTACCGAAGTGATAGTACTGTGCGCTGTCACATTAGGCTTGTCTCCTGTTGTGACCACGGTCAACTTGATATCATTTAATGAACTCCAAGAAAATCTTTCTCACTTCTAGTTATTTCTATTATACAGACTTAACAAATAACTGGAGATCTAACACTGCACTTTTATTCTTAAGGCCAGATGGTTACTTCCCATAGAACACACAGATACTTCATGGAAGAGTTATGCTTCATGTCCAGGGCACTTTTAATAGGAAGGAAAGAAGAGAAAATGTGAGTGTTGAATGGAGGAAAAGTATTGTGCGAACAAAGTGGCCTGTAGTAGGACTAAAGGATGATGGGTAACACAGAAAAACAATAACAACAACAGAAACCCAAGAGTGATTTGAAGGACGTATGTTACCTTTTTCAGAATTAGCTGGAAAATATCAATTCGAAAGAAAGTCTAAATATGAACTCTACCACTGGTTATGAGGCTTTTACTAGTTCAAAGCTGTTTAGGCTCTGTAGTCCACAGATCTCTCATATACGATGTAAGAGCAGTAATAGTGCATCTCATGGAATTGTTGTTAATGCAAGTAATGCATTTATTGTAGTATTTGATTCATATTCAGTGCCCATTAAATTCATAGTAATTTAATTAGAAAGCACAGAAGAAAGTATTTGCTATCTAAATCTAAGATCATTTAGAAATGTTTAGTCACACACGTGGAATCAGATCAGATACCTCTTCATGAACTATAAAGCTACTCTTTCTTAATTATGATGATAGAGATAACCATTATTACTTTATATATTCCTAGGGATATTTCCAGAAATGTATTATGAACAACATTTATGGAAGGGAGACAGGAAAAAAGATCAAGTTTTTCTTATATCCTAATGTACTCCCACTCTATCACTTCTAAGACCTTAGCTACTAGATTTCGTACCCTGTAACCTATGAGTCAGTAGCCATGAACTCCCAATATCAGTTTATTTGCAATGGGTCACCCATATATCAGCAGACCTTTCAAAATGATGGATAGAAGGAAAGTGTTTCGAAGCCATCCTGCTGAGAGAACAGGTTCCCATAATCTCCTGGAGCAGTACTGACTGAAGACCATTAACATGATCTACATAATGCATAATGTACCTAAAGATGCCGCTAAACCAACTGGAACAATCATACACCAAACACATGATAAGAAGGGAAATGTAAACATTTCCTGTGGACAGATGTGTTTTTGTAAAGAGAAAAAAAGGTCTGGAATCCATTTCGGTACCATTTTCAATGTCTTTGCCTAAGTGTTATCACTTTTCTGCCAAGCACATGTTACTAGTCACTTTATTTTAGAACTCCAACAGGTAGCTAAAGAATTAATTTGCACCAGAGAGGTCCTGCTGAGCCTAAATAAAAGATGACCTTTTTGTAATGTTAAACTGACACATAACGAAAGATGGGGGTGTCACTTACTGCAAAACAGTTTTCTCTTTTGGTGGGAGAGTAGTAAGAACGGTGGACTTGTAAATGCTGACATGATTTCTGGTCTAGATACAGCTGAACAGTTTAGGGATGTACATAATTATCATGGCTGCCTCAGAGCTCCAGACAGCTTTTCACTTTTGATCATGATTTTTCAACTTCTGACACCTAAATTACAAATCAAACGGTAGGAGATGAACCGTGATGCCAGAGGCATGGCTTCTTCATGCCAGCCAGCTCACAGTTGGGCTTACTGAAGGGAGGGTGACTTATTAAAAATGGCAAAGGGCTGGGAAAGAAAAGTTTCATTAGTTCAGCACTCATTGGATGGCATAGTTTTGGATTTATAAACTTTAGGGACAAAAGGCGTTGCTATTTGGGGAAGGTTTGGTTTTGGACACTGGACACTAAACCACTCCATTACAAAGAAGCATGATTAATAATATTTTGGCAAGCAAAGGTTTTAGAGCTAGAGTGTTTGATGGTAAATTTGTAATTTGTTTGCACCATAACCAAATTATGGGCATAGAGAGGCACTGGTTAGGAGCATATAAGTACTCTATATTGTAAAACTGGCCGTAAGATTGTGCATTTGTCTATAAAATAATTATACCAAATGAGAGTCCAAAGAGCGAGAATTTTATCTTTTGTGACATGAATTATATTTTATATGGAAATATGTGATCATAGATACATCCACTCTGCTTTCATCTTTGACTCTGAATGTTGGTTAAGACCTGACCATTTCTCTGGAACTACCATATGATCCGGCAACCCCACTCCTAGGGATCTACCCAAAAGACACAAAAACACTGATCCGAAAGAGCACCTGTACTCCTATGTTTATCG
>JAGFMF010012069.1:14095834-14128522 GCA_019455555.1 Galemys pyrenaicus | reverse complement strand
AGGGTGCACAAGGGACTGAGGTGATGGTGCATGGGTGAAATGGTGGTGGGTACCCCCTGGGGACTACAAATGATGTCAAATATAACTAATAATAAAAAAGAAAGAAAAAAAAAAAAAGACCTGACCATTTCTCAATTCTAATGTGGTGTATTGTTTCTCTTATGATTTAGGGCTAATGAACTATAACTTAGTTCTCATTTGAAATAGGTTAGCTTTCAGATGGCCCATGAAATTGTGAAATGATTATAAGATTTACTTTCCTGAAGTCCTGAACTAAATAAGACTTAGGGTCTGGGGGATATCTTGATTGTCATCTTTAGCTTCTGAGCTTCAGTTTCCTTCCCATAGAACACTAGTTTCTCTAGAAGTCTCAGAAATTATAGACTGTCTTTGAAATTTCTAAAGATAAGACTGTACAAAGTTTGCATTGCGCTGATGTGGAGAGATCAATGGAAGGGCTATTTTAAAACTAGGTGCAGTTTTTGTCTGGCCAGCTATGTCCTTGCTTTTTATCCAAAGCTCCAGGAGCTCTACAAAAGCTCCAAGAACACGTCGTGCCTGTATGTGCCTTGCTGGTCAGGGCCCTGAAGAGAGTAAATCTGGACATATTCATCATCTTAAAGCTACTCTTCTGTCACACTAACTAATTAACTATTTGCTTAAGTACATGTAGATTAGGCTGAGAAATGCAAACACAGCCATCTTACTATACTTTAATCTAAGGTTGTGTGGAGTTTTTCTTGAGAATCTTGATCTATCAGGTAATTAAAATATTATTATTATAACTAAGATTATCAAGATTTCCCTATCAGAAAACTGGACCAAAGACACAATCTTAGGGTAAACTGAAGTGTGGTTTAAGCGAGATGCAGACTGTTTTGAAGTCCGAATATTTGTAATAAAAACTAGGACTCCGTTGCTGAGAAAAGATTTTCTTAGTTGTAAACATTTATGAAAACTTTTTAGATATTAAACATCCCATTTAGATATAGAAATAGTGGATCATATTTGTAGAAATTTTTTAAAAGATTAAAAATTTCCCAGAAACCTAGAATGCTAGGATAATGCCAGAGGCAAAGTGAAATACACTGTTATACTATTACTAGCTTTTTATATTCATTGGTATGTATTTACATAGTAATAAGTATTGCATGCATACATTTCTTTGTTATTTTGGCACTTTTAGAATTTTGTGCTTTATGATTCAATGGTCAAGTTTACTGAATTTAATTTATATGAAAGGATTATGTTAGACTTTAATTAAATTTTGAATCCTTAAGTTTTCTCTCAATGAATGAACTTTTGCATTATTTTTGCCATTTGACTTTATGCATAAACATGATAATATAGAGTTTATATTTAGAGATGACCGTACATTTATTAATAGAATTAAAGTGGTTTATCAGTGGAGTGTCTATACTTTCTTTGATATAAAGTACTACTGACTCGAATTATGCTCATGTGTAATTTTAGAATAAACGCAATGACTTGACAAAATCTACACAACATTTGAAAACACCAAACAATTTTGGGAGTGTTTTTTTTTTTCCCCAAGGGGTCACTTTATTCCCCTGTGAAATCAGAAGTTTGTCACTGACATACTGTTGAGATAGACAAAATTAAATTATTCCTTCTGGAAGTAGCCTTTGAGAAAATCTACACTTGCCCCTTCCTTACTATTAAGAAAACATGTCTGGAGTGAGAAAGTAATTGACTTAATCGGATGCAGCTAATTGGTTGCAGAGCCTGGATTAGAATTGATTCTACTACTTTCCACATTTTCCCCTTACCTAAGTGTTAGTGATATATGTCACCTAGTGCAGTGCTGAATTAAACCACTCACTACTAGATCCAACCGCTTCCTTATTCCGATAGCAACAAAACTTGATCTCACAGGACAAATAGTAACATCACATGTATATGTTGGTCCTGGTTTCATGAGGACAACAGAAGCCACTGTAGGCTTGGTAAGTTGGAAGAGAACTAGGGAATTAGAGGGCTGAACAATTATGGGAAGGAAGGACTGAAGACAGAGAGGTCAGGGAAGTTACTGTTTGATGTACCAAATCAGAATGTTGGCTGGGAGGGCAGCCTCTTAAGCAGGGTGTCCACAGGGGGCGCTGAACCTGGCAGCCTGGGTGCCCTCCGCATCTGGTATCTGATTTTGCTGCGACTGCTATGGGGACTAATGTTCTACCCTCCTCTTCAGGCACCAAATACAGAACAGGTGCCTCTAATTGACCAAAACAAACTTGAAAGATGCAAGGAAAGGGACAAAGAAAATTTAGTTACAGGTATCCCCTTAGGAGACTATAGCACATAGGGGCCGTGATTGTGTGGAGCTGCCGAGAGGCAGCACATAAGCCCTGGAAGGGTGTTCACTGAAGGATTAAGAAAGAAATGCAGCTAAATCTCAGGCTCTTGCTTGTTTTAAAATTTGAAAACCAATTCGGGATTAATAGAGATGTTTTAACCTGATTTAAAACTCTCTCGGGATTTCCCTGTTTGTGCAGGGGTTATGGCTCAGCACTATCATGATGTCTTCTTTGTAGAAGCTTGAGTTCGATCCCTGGCCAGGGAGCTGACCCACGTGATGTGGCAGACCTCTCCTGCCACACCCGCTGCTCCCCTCAGCAGTGTATTTCAGTAGATCCACCTGTTCTGCTCCCCACTCTGTCTCTGGTGACTCTTCTTACACCCTGTATCTCTGGCCTACATCCAGTTCTTGTATGCATACAAAATAAATCTTAAATAAAATAAAACTCTCTAATCAAGAAAGATCAGGCATTTACTCTACCTTCTATATCATCAGTACATGTGCATGTAAAACTTAGAGCACTTCCATTACATCTCTTCTTGTTTCTTGGGTGTTTTTCTTCTGAGCATTTTGGATTTTTTTTAAAATGAAAAATACTCATTGTAACATTTGTAATTACATTTATGCTTCTGGGGTGACTGTGGACACATTCCAAGGGCCAATATTCAGCCTCTTGTGGAAGTCATAGTTCCAATACCATTCTCTAAAATCACAAAGTCCTTTCGGTTTCCTAAGGATAGGAGTGTCGCAGAGGACTAATACCCTCCAGCAACATTAGGATTATGCGTAGAAATTCCAGACGTGGGATAAAGCAGTATGTTGTCATGCGGATTATTTTCACTGGAGACATTTTGCCTAGGCCAAGAGAAGTGGTCCACCTCCCTTTGCAAGCAATGTTACCAAGATATTTCCCATCTTCACTTTTCCTGTAAACTTCACCTTCCCCTGTCTTTCTTAGACTGCAGGGTCAAGCAATTGATGGGTTGTGATCTGAAAGTGGCATGTGCTATGGGAGAGAGGCCAGGAGTTGAGTGAAGCTGAGTGCTAGAAGGAGGCGTGTCCTTCAAACTGGATCTGTGAGCATCCTTTTGATCAAAAGAAACCGGCATCCAAACTAACCTTGTTTCAATTACGACAACACCATCCGTATACATTTATTATTTACACAGAATACGTAGATGTAACTTAAGCTTTAAGCATCGCTATCACATTGAACCCCCAACTTTGAATAGCATTAGCTATCCAGCTTTCTTCCTCTGTGAATGTGTTGGCTCTGTTCCCTGCCTCCCCCTCTTACCTCTTTTTGGTTTGTTTGGTGATGGTGCTGTGTGCTTCTCTTGGAAGTTACCAGATCTTATATAAGAAGAGTTCCTTCCGACAGCTCATCTTCATGCACGCCAGACAAGAGTCCTCTGCACCTTGTCTACCTTTTCTTTCCCTGCCTTGATATTCTGTTTTACTTCTTCTCTGTATACACCTTGCTAATGACTTGTTACACTGAGGTTAGCACACTGCGACCTCTTTTTGTAAGTCTATGAGCTAAGAATCTTTTTTTTTTAATTTTTAAAGGATTGTAGAAAAGAGAAAAGCATATGTGGCAGAGACCTTATGTGACCCACAAATTCTAAAATACTTACTGCCTGGCCCTTTTTACTAAAAAGTTGTCAAGCCCTGTGTTAGACTGCTAGGTACTGCAAAAGTAACTGTCTCATTCCAGCCACATGCTTGTACCTATCGCAGTTCCTCCCACAGCATTATTAAATAATTCTTCCCCTCTATCTTCCTATGTCATGTTTTTCTCTTTGATTTGATGGGGAGGCATTGCCAAGGACATTTTTATTAATTCAGGAGAGGGAAGATTTGCAGGAGATAGTTGATGGAGAGAGAGGAACTGAAAATTCCTATTGATGTTAAAACCCGCTAATGGTAAAGGAGCTGAGAACTAAAAGGATTTAAGAACACCCTGTTCAGTTGCATCTTGTACAGAAGGACTATAAGGGCAGAGATAGAAAGGGGTTTCCGCAAGGTCTAGTCAACTGGTGAGTGATAGAGTAGCACTTCCACAAATTCCTGTTACTTTTTTGATACTGTAGCTTTGATTAAGAGAGGGACACTCAGTGTTTTATCCATACCAATGCTCACCCAGACTGTCCTTTTAACCCTGAAGTTTCCCAGAAGTCCATAGTTACCACTGGGAAGAATGATTTTGAATTTCCTTGAAGGGATTTTTTTTTTCTCCTTTAATTTGCTTTATTTTCTTTGGCCCCGCATCTCCTAAAGGCCTTTGGAGATTCCTCTGGCCTAATGCTCTGCGCATGTTCTGCCCAAGTAGTTATTTGTCAGTAGTCTAGCTTCATGTAGACATTACTGACTGCTTTCTAGGATGTCTTGGTGGCATTTTCCCATTTAATTGATTAAATAAAAGTGGTGACAAAACATGTACTAGATGATGAATGTAAGCTCTTTGATTGTTTACCTACAGATTGCCAGTGGCCTATTAAAAAATCCTTAGGTTTATTAATTTGCTCTCATCTGATTCTCCTTAATCTCTCTGTCTTGTTCCAACTATTAGCCAACTCCCCAGTTAGGACATCAGCTATGATACTCAGGGGGCCCAGTGCACTATGGTAGAGGATTCTGAGAATTTTGGTGGTTAGTGTTGACTCTGTTGTAAACCAATAACAAAGGATACAAGAACAAAAATAAAAATCTTCTAGGAAAAGGCATTCATCCACGCAAGTGTGGCACTTTGCCCTGAGCTTGTTTGTGAAGCTCTTGGGAGCCCTTCACACAGTGACAGCACCTAGTCCCTTGAGAGCACTGAGCTGCTTCTGTGAGTTCACTGAGAACTCGGCGTATGCCGTGGCGGTTCTTTAAATTGTTGTGCTCTGCCATTGCCGTGGGGGGAGAAGGCACAAGAACAGGCACTTCACACAACTTTCTCATGTTGTTTGATACATTGGCACCATCGTGATATTGGGTGTTAGTTCAAAGTTGAGGAAATTAACTGTGCCTCATGCCTGGATATCTGTGCAGGTTTTTGGCTTGTGGCATTGAAAGGTATTTATATCATGGTTTCCCCAAAGTGCCTAAATACCTCAGTCAGTCCCTTTTCTTTTCCTTTTTAAAGATTTATTTTTATTTATGAGTACAAGAACTGGGGTATAGGCCAGAGGTGTGGGGGATGAAAGGATTCACCAGAGACAGAGCGGGGAGCAGAACAGGCAGGTCCACTGAAATCCACTGCTGAGGGGAACAGCAGGTGAGGCAGGAGAGGTCTGCTGCGCCATGTGGGTCTGATCCCTGGGCAGGGATCGAACTTATGCCATAGTGGTTAGTGATAGCTTGATGACTCTAAGACTTTAACCCCTGTGCCACCGGGGAGGCCCTATGTCAGACCCTTTTCTTTCTGAGAAACACCATGTTACTCTCTTCACTCAAGAGGATAAGTGACTATTTTGGTTCCAGTTCATTTGAAAGTATATATGAGCATATTTAAGAATCTTTAACATTTGAATGTATAAGGTATGTTCAATTGAATAAAATCTCAGATATTGGAAATGTACTTTTGAGTAACAAATTGTCTTTCTGATAATAAGGAGTGACTAATAATTGATTTTATTAGTGCACTATTTTGAATAGAATGACAATGACTCAATGAGGTTTATTTGCATTCCTGTAACCTATGGATATTTCAAGAAGTCTTATTTGTAAACACAATCTGAATTAGTAAGACTCTGAATCGAATGACATAAATTGAATATAGCACTGCATTTGAATTTTACCTTTTCTGACTATTGACACTGTTCCATCATGGAGATACAAAACCCAGGGTAATACTGAGGGAGAAGGAGTTTGCATATTTACAGGCACAAATGACCAATATTAGACTGTCATCAAAAATCCCTACTTCAATTTATTGGTATAAAAGTTCCATAATTTGCTTAGCAATGTACAGTGTTCAGAGAGTAGGATATTATTTGATTTGTCAGATGGAAAAAAGTACATCAGTTATATCCATTCAATTATTGAAAATTCATATTATTTTGGCTATCTCTATGGGGATGATGTAATTCATTTGGAAATATGAGACTAGTGAACTTGGAGTAAATCCTAATAACCACTGGTAGGCTGAAGTATGGACTTTTACTTCTATTTCCTCACATAGTTTATTTTTTAAAGATTTATTTATGCATATAAGAACTGGGGTACAGGCCAGAGGTATGGGGGTGTGAGAGGATTCACCAGAGACAGAGCAGGGAGCAGACCAGGCAGATTGATTGAAGTACTTTGCTGAGGGGAGCAGCGGGCAAGGCTGGAGAGATCTGCCATGCTATGTGAGTTAGCTCCCTGGCTGTGGATGCTTCATAGTGCAATGCTTAACCCTTTGCACCACTAGGGAGGCCCTTCTCATGTAGTTTAAAGTGAATTAACTTGTGTAGCATTATTTGTTGAATTAATACTAAAGATAAATGCTCACTTCTGAATATACAAAAATAAAAGCACAATAATTCTCTGCCATCGTAAAACCTGTAGTATGAAGGGGATTATAGGCAAATACAAGAACCGCTCTATTCATAGGACAGATGCTACCAAAGTGATCTGTGGTTAGTGTGACTACACAATTATATCAGAAGAAGAATAACCTAGATGTTTTTTCTGATAAGAAGGGATAGCACTTCATTTTTGAAACTCATGGTATTTTCTGTTTGAATAAATGATCAGTGCTATATATAAGATAGGCATTACATAAAATACATGTGGAGGTCTTTCCTTGGAGGACATTATGTTTAAATGCTGTGTAAGGTATGTACATGTATGTGTGTAATTGATCAATTATATGCACGCACCATATATGAAACATGGCATTCTATTTGATTGGCAGAGATTGACTTACACTGTTATTACATTTTAGTCTCCCAGACCTACTCTGAAGTTCACTTAACATTCAAAGATGAACAGCCATTTTTGAGACCTTGCCACCCCTTTGCAGCAGACGAAGATGTGCTGATTTTTGTGATTCTCTGGCATACAGCCTATGCCTCTCAGTGACACAATGTCCTTGTGGACAGGTTACAACGTATTTTCAAATATGGCATTGCCAGGACCAACTCAGGGTCATGGAGCTAAGGACTGTTTAAGGACTAACTCAGCTGTTTCTGTAACCCTCGACTAGTAGTCGCTGTGTACTCTTGCTTGCAGAACCTGTATTGCTATTGTAGGTGTAGATGTGTCAGCCCCATTACTAGCGGACACAGCTTACCTTCACCATGAAGGTGAAGGCCTTGGGGATAGGGAGAGAGAGCTGGGCCACTTTGCATGCCACGTTTCTTTGCACATTCAGGTGGTTTCAGAGGCAGCCCAATTATAAGGAGCAGGTCTGTCGTTCCAAATCTGCTGAGATCATTAATTATCTGTGTAAATGTTGGAGCGGAGCAGTGTGGATAATTAAATTGAATTTATTTGAACATAGGCAGTTTTCACATTGGCTGTTGAAGTTGCTATTTGCAAAAATAAAAAAAAATCACTAATTAGGACACGTTCTAAAATTTTTGCATGTGCCATATTTTCATGCTCAGTAAAAATATATATGAAGCGTACATATTTATTTAGCTACATATTCTTATTCTAAAAAACCCTGCTTTAAGTTCCTAACCATTTAGACAATCTAAAAACTTGAATTAATTTCATTGTTTACTAGGTTTATAGGCTGCAAGTCTAAGTACTATACATAGGAAAATTTGTTGACATTTTTTCGTTTAGTGTAATCAAGACTAGGTGGGATTAAGTTGAGTGTTCACTCATGAAAATTCACAGATAGCAGTAAAAATAGAATATTTCCAAATAACTCATTTAATATGAAATAGGAAGAGATTTTGATGTAGGCTATAAAAAGGTTTTCTGTGACTTGATTAGCTTCTTTTCACATTCATTTACAGTATCTCCAAGTCTGTTGATCTTTTTTTATGAAATTTGAACAATTTTTCCACACCTACAATGGCTTTAAAGAGGATTTACATTATGTGGTAGCTATTTGTACCTTTAATTAATTTTTCCTGTCAGCAGTATTGAAAAATTTTATTCATTTATTAGAATTGCAGCAAAGGTGAAGTTAGAGAAGTAATTAAGATGTGACTTGTTTTGCTCTTCTGCAAATATTGGATGTCATTAACATTTTAGTATCTTTTTGGTTAGCTTAATTAAGACTTGAATTATTTTAAGGAATGGTTGTGCGTTTTGGTAATTTCAAAAGTTTCATCAACCTCTAAAATATGTTTTTCTTTTCATGCACGCTCTCACATTTTTTCTCTAATAACTCCTTCACATGTACAGTTGTTTTCTCTATGATATTGTGATTTTGCAGATGGCCTTACAGTTCCTAACACTTATATATATTTTTTTTAAAGATTTATTTATTTATGCATACAAAAACTGGGGTACAGGCCAGAGGTGCTGGGAGTGAGAGGATTCACCGGAGACAGAGTAGGGAGCAGAACAGGCAGATTTTCTGAAACACACTGCTGAGGGGAGCAGCGGGCAAGGCAGGAGAGGTCTGCTGTGCCATGTGGGTCCCCTCCTTGGCGGGGGATCGAACGTGTGCTGCAGTGGCTGCTGATAGCTTCAAAGTGCTGAGCCTTAACCCCTTGAGCTACCAGGGAGGGCCCAATTTTTATTTATCTCCACCAGTTCACTTTTCTATTGTAACCTGTGACTCAAACTTAGATTGGTTTTGTACATCTGCAAATGCTGACCCTTTTGAGTTGCATCTAATGACTGGAGTTGAGTCCTGGTTTTATTGTTGTAAATTGACAGATTGATTTAGAGTTAGTTATTGCAGACCACCGGCCAATGAGTTCACACAAGGAAATCAGTCCAGCGTAGTGTTTAGTATGAGGATATTAAATGTGAACTAGCACCTTTAAATAAGCTCTTAGCAGTGCAGCATCAGTCCTTATAAACATCAAGTTTGTCACAGTGAAATTTCTAACAAAATAGTTCCTATACTGGATGTGCTTTTCATGTTAAGTACTTTTTTACTTTCACAGCATTATAAAATGATTTAGGTTATGAAAAAGCCCTTTCGATGTGTTTATTGGTCACTTATGCATTTTCTTTCTGAGCATTTTTTTAAATCTTCTGTCTACTTTTTAATTAGGTTTGACTTGGGAGTGTCTTTTAAAATATATTATGGATAGAAGCCCCTAATCAGAAGTGTATCTTGCAAATAGGTTGTCTCTTATATTCTTGATGGTATCTGTTGAAAAGTTTCCTTTTGCTGAAACCCAGTTTATCTTTTTTTGTTATGCATGTTTTTGTGTCATATTTCTAACCTAATGTATTGAAGATTTATGTCTGCATATGAATTTTATAGTTGTAACTTTAACCTTTATGTCTTCATATAATATAAGATAGGGATGCAACCTCATTCTGCATATTGATATTCAGTTCTCACTGGACCGTTTGTTGAAACAATGATTCTTGGTGAATTGTCCCTGAACCCTTTTCCAAAAGCAATGAACTGTAAATTTGAGGGTTTAATTTAGAATTTTCAATTCTGATGACCCAGATGTCTTTTCTTTTACCAGTGCCACTCTCTGAGTTACTGTAGTTTTCCAGTATGCTTTGAAGATGGGAAGTGTGAATCCTCCAAGTTTGTTCTCCTTTGTCAAGATGGTTTTTGCTGTTCTTGTCCATTGCATTTCCTTGTAAATTTTAGGCACAGTTTGCCAGTTCCTGCAAACAAAGGAAATTAGGATTTTGCTAATGATTGCTTTGAATGTGTAGATTAAACTGGGAACTGTTGTCAACTAAGTGTTAACTCTTGATCTGTGACCATGGATTATCTTTCCATTTGCTTGGGTCTTATTTAATGTCTTTTACTAATATTTGCACTTCTTATACAAGATTTTCCGAAATTTATTACTCATGTTTTATTATTCTTGATGTTATTGTGAATGGAATTATTATCTTTATTTCACTTTCAAATTGCTCATTGCAAGTGTATAGAATTAAAATTGGTTGCCCTGTACTGATTTTTAATGTCTCTGTACTTTGTTAAAATCATGACATCTGTAAATAGTAATAGTTCTATGTATTCTCTTCCATCTGGATGCCTTTCATTTTATTCCCTTGATCATTTTCCTAGGCTAGAGTCTGTGTCATAATATTGAATATAGAAATGGTGAGAGTGGGTATTCTTGTCCCGTTTCTTATCAAAGAAAAACTATTCAGTCTTTTACCTTTTAATGTGATTTTAGCTCTGGGCATCTCAGAGATGCCCTTTATTAGGCTGATCTAGTACCTTTCCATTGCTAAATCATTGCATCTTTATCATGAAATGGTATTAATTTAAATCATTTTTTTCCTTAGGAGGTCATATTTTAGTTATTTTTTATTAGTATTGTATATTCTTTGATTGATTTTTGGATATTAAACTAGGTTTGATTTCCTGATAAATTTCCTTGTTATCTTTTGTGTATAATTCTTTGTATATGCTGCTGGATTTGATTGCTTATTATTTTCTTGTGGATATTTTCAGCTACATTTGTAAGTAATAGTAGTCAGTAATTTTTGTTTGTTGGGATTTCTTTCTCTGCTTTTTGGTACTAGGGAAATTAGAGATTCAGAATGAAATAGCCAGTGTCTCATTCTTTTCTATTTCTGTGATAACCTATGTTTAGATTTTTAAATTGGGTTTTGATTATTATTAAACTTCATATAAATGGGATTATATTGTAGGTAGTCTTTTCTGTCTGTTTTTGCCCAATGTAATGCTTATGAAATTCATCCATGTTTTTCTGTATTAGTCAGTTTCTATTTTTTTATTTATTGAATTTTTTCAGTAAATATATAGAAACTTTTTTGTCATCCTCTTGGAATGGAAATTTGAGGGGGGTGTATTTTCATCTTTGGGAGTATTATAAAGAAAATCTTGGTCACGATTTCTTAAAGGGGCATGCAGTGAGACTAGAAGGCATTTAATTATGTAAAAATTGTTAAGTATGTGTTTTATTAAAAAATGTATACACACAAATGCTACACAAAATGGTAATAGTAATAATAAATGGCAGTTAACATTGAGAATTCCTTTTTTGCTATGATTTTTCCTAAGCACCTATGCATATTTTATCACTTTTACTCCTCATAAGAGTTCGAGAAGGCACTAGATTATTGCTGTCTCTGCTTAGTAAATGGCAGATTTTAGAAGATTAGCAATTTGCCTAAAATCACAGACCTAGTCAGTGGCCGAGTGGGAATTTGAATTCTAGCTTTTGTATCAGCAAATATACCACGGCTGCTGTTTCCTAATCATTAATAATTTTTGAACTCTGCTATATGCTAACGCCAGTGGAATGTTTGAAACACACGGTCACATGCACACACACACACAATAGCACAGACAAACAGTGTACATAAAGATTGGCTGAATATACCTTGTAGAGGTCACTTTCTCCTCAGAGGCCACAAACTCTTGAGAGGCAGAAGCCAGTTTGCAGATGATGTACCGTTTGACCTCCAGAGTGTTTAGAATTTATATTCTATTTGTTGCCAACATTTAGAAATCAGGATATAACACACTACATTCTTTATTTCTGTCATATTCTGGCATATTCAGATATCATGAAGTATGAAAACCTTGCATGCTGCAGTGGTCTGAAACTGACCCTCAGCTCCCTCCCTTGGGCCTGCAGCCAGCTCTGATAGCTTATTTATGCTTCCTGCAGAAAGGCGTGTGAGTTGGTGAATCTGGAAATAGCTTTTTGAGGAAGTGACTTGAAGCTTTTCTCTGAAGAACTCCAACAGACTATTCCAAGCTAAGTGAGCAAATAGCTGGGCAAACTAAAGGAATGAATGGGAGTTAGGCAAGAATAATGTTGAATGGCCAAAGACCAAGAATGGAAAGGACTAAGCCAAATTACGAGGTTTGACCTCAGTATTTTAGAAAACGTCTTGTTTTGAATGTTTTGACAGAGGAATAACAAAACCAGAGCTTTAACATTCCAACAGCCAAATGTAACTTAAAGATGTTAGTTACAGAAATCACCATTTAATTAATTGTGGTTATTTGAACCAAACATATGGCTAAAGTGCACCAAATTGCCATTTTTATAGGTGAAAAGGAATAATAACATCAACAAATATGTACAGTTTGTCTTTACAAGTTGGCCTAGTAGCACTTTATTTTAAATGAGTCACTTAATATATCATTTGTAAAGTTCATTTATATTTTCTGAACCAGACAAGGAAAGCAGTACAAATACGTGCTGTAGCAATACTTCCTTGGTTGTTGTTTTCTTTAAGTTTTATTTAAATCTTTAAAACATTCTTATATTTATTTTTTGAAATGTTGAATTTCCATATCTACTAGAATATTTATTAAATATATTGAGATGAGATTTCAGTATGTTAGGGTGAAACCGTTTGAGTTATATAAACAAATAATACAGTTAACTAAAAATAGACAGTCCTCTTCAAAATGTTGATGCTTAAAAGACAAAATTATGTGGATGAACATACGTAAGCTTTAGAGAGCTTTTCTTGTACTAGGCATTTAGCTGTCTTGCAACTGTTAATCAGCACAGGCCTTAAAACAGCTGCTATCAGATTAATTAGAGGGAATCCAGGAAATAATTCAACTGAATGTAGCATTCATGTAAGTGTGTTGAAGGCAATTAAGAGTAACTATAGTCATTACTGAGACTTCCAGGAAGTATGCCAGAGGGCCCGAACATTATAAAATCCTTTCCCAGTTTATATATATGCATGCTATATGCATATATATAATCACATATATAAACACATAGTAATAGACATTACACATAAAATTAAAATGATTTGCTTGCATTTGGGGGCAATGAGTCACTTCTTGGAAGTTGGAGATTAAGGGAAGTAGGCCATTTAAACTGGGTTAGAGGGGTCTGGTGGATTATGGTGGAGGACTTTGGATTCCTTGGTGGTAGGTGTGGTAACATACACCTTAAAGGTGTGATCCTAAACCTTGGAATTACATACAGTGTGTCAGCCAATGTTACTGCAATATTTTTTTTCAAAGATGGCTTAGAAAAGGATTTATTTGATATGTTGCTATACACAGAATTACAACGTAGTATATAAATTATGCTTTGCTTATATATTATTTTCATACCTAATAATGCAAGCTTAAAAGAAGTTGTTTCACCAAGGTCACATAGCTACAAGAAGGAAACTGAAGAAAGTTTCCAAATGAGGGATTTAAATCCCTGAGAAACTGTACTTACCACATGACACTGCTTCAGCCTCATCATCACTACCGCCATCATGATCCGATATATTTTTTAAATTTAATTATATATATATTTACATCACTCTTTCTTTTCATACAATGCATGCTTTCTCCTCTCAGGTGTAGTCCCTACAAAATCCCCACCACCAGTTCACCAAAGACTGCCTGTTAGACATCTCATCTCATTTCTGCTTTGCTTAGGTCTCTTAACTGTTGATAGATAGTATCTCACCCCAAATTTAGCAATGGGAAAATTGTTATTTTCTTGGACTAGTTTTGCCCTTGGTTGGCTCCTTGAACAAATAGGAGGTCAAGGAAGAAGGAAACCTATATGTGGGATGGGGACACAGGTTTAAGAGAATAAGGAATACTTTCTTTTTATGTAATATGACTGCCAGCAGAACTTAGAGGTGTGGTTCTATCTCACTGCCAACTGTGTTGATTTAAGGCTGCTTTTTTGTCTCTTCTTAAGTATGAGCTGGAAGGAGAAAATGACTGATGCATTCCTTTTTTCTCCCCTTTTTCTTATTGAGGTAACATTAGTTTATAACAATGTATAGGTTTCAGGTAAACAGTTTCTCACCTCAGCAACTATATGTATTGCCCCACCTTCACCGTCAGCTGTCCAGTCACCATCCACCAGCAGCCAGACAACTCTTATCCCTTCTCTCCTTCCCCTCTGGTAACCACCGTTCGGTTATCAGAGTCTAAGAGTTTTGCCTTTTGTTTCCTTTGTGTTTCACACATGTATGAAATCATGCATTTATCCCTTTCTGACTTATTTCACGTAGCATAACCTCCTCAGTGTTCATCCATGTTGTCACAAAGAGCAAGATTCCGCTTTTTTAATGTATCGTGTATATACACAACACATCTCTTCATCCTAAGGCACTTAGGCTGTTCCTATTATCTTGATTGCTGGAATACTGCTGCAGCGAACATAGTGGTACGTACACCTTTTTGAATTGGAACTCCCCTTTTTCACCTTCCTAACCACCCTGTTTCCAAAGGACCATGAGGATGGAATCAATGACTGACTTATAATTAATTCTGTAAATGACTTTTTAAATGTTTTTCAGAGTATTTTTTTCTTTTGTGTTAAAGGGAAAAAAACCCTGTAGCTTGGGAACAGTTGAAATCATTGATCAGAATGTTATGGTGGAACAAGAGCCAGATGGGAAAGATTCCTCTTGTATCGTCATGGTCTGGCCCGCTTAGGGACATCCCCAGGGGCTGTCTGATGGATCGTAAGACACTGTTCTCTCAGAATCCTACCACAGTTTCTGGAAAACTCACATCATTTTCTTTTTGGACTCATTTGAATTACCAGGTCTTTCATTTACCAAGCGTGCATTTCACACCTTAGATCCTGTGTTCCTTATGTTTCTCGCTAACATCCTTGCCCAATACCATGCCTTGCTTTCCCACATATTAACACCACATACCTCCTCCTTTGTTGAGATATGATCTCTTACTTCTTGCAAACCCTTTTTGAAAAAAATCTCACGATTGAAGCTTTGGCAAACTACTCTTTCTCTACCTTACATTTTCTTGTTTCTGCAAATCATCAAGTTTTAGGTTATGTGTTCTCACATATTCATGGACACCTATGATCAGTTCTTCTTCACCACCGGGAAGAAAATGCCTTGTAATCAGGGTGAATTATCTACTTGTTTCCATCCATTTTATTTCTGGATGGAAATAAGAGGAAAATATTAAGGATATATCACAGAACTGAAGCTTTGAAAAATAACTGAAAGGAATCTTAGAATCTATCAAGTGTAAACCCTTTATTTGAGAGTTCTACAAACTGAGGCCCAGAGGGCTTGCACATGTGGTAAGCAGTGGAGTATATTTTTTTGACAGGAAATACAAGAAATTAGGTCTTGTAATTCCCTATACAGTGTACTTTCCACAACACTACACAGACTCTAATCCTTGGGTTATAGTACTTAAACAATTTGAACAAAGATGAGAAATCAGATTTGACTGCTGACTCCTAATGTAAAAGGAGTCAGTATTCCTCAAATAAGAAATAAACAAAGCAGAGGTACAGGGAAAAAGAATGAGTGTGGTCCTTCATGGGTAAAGCATGACTCAGTATTCCATAGAGCAAGTTCTAAGGCAAGGGGAAGCACCTTAGTTTTCCATAAAGCAATGGAAACCAGTAATAAAACCGACTAAAATTTTATCTGCTTATTTTGTTATTATTACCATGACCTGACAATTTCAAACAATGCCAGTGATAAACTACTGTTCTTTAAATTTTTTTGTCTAAACTCTAAATAATTACTGCAGTTGTGATCAGTATTCAGTATAGGTACATGAACTTCACATCCACATGTATGTATTACTATAAGCTTGAACAAACATTGCATTCCACCTGGGAGTTTGTTGGGAGAACTCCTGGTCTTACACATAGCCCATACACATGCGCACTCAGCTACCACATGCTTATCTTAATAGTAAATTTAAAAAAATCTTAAATCACTAGAGCTTGCTTAACATGGGGCTCATGTCTCCAATCCCTGTATCACTGTATAATCCTGCATTTAAATAGTAGACATGAAATAAATCGTTAACCCATTGATTACAAAGGTGAGAAAAAAGAGCTTATTTCCTTCTGTCTCATTACACTAATGCCACTTGTAGTTTTTATATGTATTTACAATTTAAAATATTGAAACAGAATAAACCAAGTGAATTTTTTGACATGCAAATTTATGCCATCAAGGAACTATTTTACTGAATTTTAATAATATTTCTAAAATTTAAATTGAATTTATATGATGGCACATATACTGACAGTGGTAAGCAGGATAGAATGTATGTAAAGAATAGTATTCTTAGAAATAAAATTAATACTTCTACATAGTTTTATATTTCCAATATTTTAATATGTCCTTAATTATTAAAAATTAATGAAATTAATTTTGTTATCAAGATAGACTTAAAACTTTCCTTTAAAGTACTGACAGTAAAGGGAAATATAGACACTTTTGAAATATGATTAATAGCTACTTTAATTATGCATAGTACCTAATTATGTCTAAAATTTTTATTGGACAACTAGAATGTTCAAGACATTATGCAAGTCCATATTGATAGCGAGAACTTGAAGCCACATCTAAATATCCAATTGAGACCAGTTTGATCTTTTATGATGATGACAAATACATGGCAAATATAAGTGTCAGTATATATTTCTTCGACTTATGATTATTTGAATGAAGGAATCTTTTAAATTTTTACATTGCATGTTTCAATGACTTTTCTTCATAAGGAACCCAGGTTGTAAGTCTTTTACCCAAAGAGAGCTGAAGGAAAATGAACTCACTTAGAAAAGATAAGGAAGAAATGTTGTCAGTTGCTTCTATAAAACAAATCTTAGAAAAGACTACGTGATAGAGCATTGCAGAAGGCAGAATTTAAAACTGTGGCATATTTCTCATAGTGTTACTTTGAGATAAAAAATGGCACACAACTTAAGAAATGCTAGTTATAGGGCCTCCCTGGTGGCACAGTGGGTTAAGCAACACACTATGAAGCAAACCGCAGCCACTGCAGCACGAGTTCGATCCCTGCAGCCGGCCAGGGAGGGGACCCACATGGCGCAGGCAGACCTCTCCTGCCTCGCCTGCTACTCCCCTGAGCAGTGTGTTACAGTCAGTCTGCCTGTTCTGCTCCTTGCTCTGTCTCTGGTGAATCCTCTCACCAACCTGGACTCTGGCCTGTACCCCAGCTCTTGTATGTATAAATAAAGAAGTCTTTTTTTTTTTTAAAGAAATGCTAGTTATAGCTATTTGCACCAAAATGATAGCAGGTCCTGGAGTCTTGATTATTACCTGACCATGACTTACAGAATACTGAAACAATAGAAAGTGTAAAAGCAACTTTTGTACAGTAAATTTCACAAAAGAACTTTCCTAAGCTTATTATTCTAGCATAATAATGTACTTACAACAGTTGCAGAAATACTGGCATCCCTGTTGGCTCCAACTCATTTTCCCCATTGATGATAACATTTTACACAACTGCCATATACATTCTCAAAACCAGGAAACTGACATTGACACAACACTTTTAACTCATAACAATAATACCTTCATACCTTATTGGGATTATACCAGTAAGCACACATGTTTTAACATTAAACCTGTTGAAGGATTTTAAAAAATGTATTTATAAATCTCATTTTTATTGTGTGAAAAAAAGTAATTTTCTTTATTTTATATATAGGCTAATCATATGAATATGAGAAGCAATATCTGTGGACTTGATCTCTTTTGTCCCATGTTTTAGGAAGATGTATGCTTCTTTGTCTAAGTTGCACTTTTCAGTAAGATTATCACCGCAGCTAAAACCTCTAGAAGCTAGAATGAGACCTACATAGTAGTTAGTAGGAGTTTCAGGTACATCTTAGGTCATGTCTCTCAAATCAGCTTTTTAATGACAACAGGCAAAGACCCTAATGTACAATAGAAACATGTGCTGTATGCATTTTTGTAAGTATTTTCATCTCTGAACAAATCTATTTTGCTATAACATAATGACTATTGAGTATTAAGTTTTGAATGTAAGCAGATGATTTCAGCAGGAAATAATTTCCAATATAATATGAAAAAAATATTGTCAGTGTTTGTCAAAATGTGACTATTTGGATTTTCTACTATCCTAAGCTTAAAGGAAAGCTATAAATCTCTTTGAAATGTCTTTTCCAATTTTTATTGTAGCAAAGTATGTGATATTTAAATTTGCAGTAGTCTACCAGGAGATAGTCACACTTATTATGTTCACTTTTCTGACTAGTAGATTAAGAACTGCTTCTATGTATTTTACCATAGCAAATGACTTAACAGGATAATTTACTTAAGAAAAAACTCTAACTCATAGACTAAAATGATCTCTAAGAATTACATATTGCAGATTTAAATTTAAAAAGCACACATACATATTTTACAAATAACAGCAAAAGCTTTTTAGTGCAAAAGTAAACTTGGTAGAAGAAAAACAAGGTAAAATAATATATATCTTTGTAGAATATTGCTAAGAATAATTTAGACAGAAAAAAAACTTCATGCTCACAAAAATCCTCTGTTTCTAGTGTAAAGTTAAAAGGAAGGAGATCCCTGATTGCCTGGGGAGTGATTTTCAAGTACATTGGATAAAATCTCGTAAGTGGTAGTCGAAAGCATATCAGATAAAAACATTTTTTTCTAGGACAGGCAAAATATGGTATCAATGGTTTCCTCGCAGGTTTTTTTTTTTCCAGATTGGTTTGTAGATTATTTAAGACTTACTTTAAAAAAACATTGCTACAAAATAGTCATATTTGTTTGACTTTAGGCATTTTAAAATGACCACTTATTTCAATACCAATCTTGCATTTATAAAAATAAAATGATGTACAATGGTGTAGCAATTCGATTTAGCTCAATTCTGAGTTCTGGACATATCAGTGAGCTACAGTGGCCATAGGATTTAAAACTGGATTGTGCAGGAATAAATGCAATGACCTGATTTCCCAGCTCTTTGTCAGCTGATAGGATAATCTAATGTCTTATTCTGGTTTTTCACCACTCCATCATATTTATCAACAATTAGAAATGTTGTTAAAGCTTTTCTAGTCATAATTTGGAACCTCATATGTTTAACTATGTACTTGAAGCATAAGTATGTTATGTTTATGTTACTTGTGGGGCCTAACAAGTGTGGAGCATAGAACAGAAGTAATGAGAGGTGTGGGGTGTGTGGTATGATGTCAATGTAGAAAGTAGTTTTCAAGTTTATAGAAAGAGATTTTATTACCTTTATGCATCGTCCAACATGTATTAAAACTATGATGCAGTGGGAAAAAGTGTAGGCATTGACATTGGCTTGTTCTGTGCTCTAATCCAGGCTGTCATATTTTAGCTATGACCTTGGGCAAATTTCTTAACTGTTGAACCTCCTGTGGTTCCTGAAAGAAATTAAAATGCATCCCCAAAACTGTCTAGCACATGGCAGACAATCAGCAAATGTTCCAGTCTCCTTTCCCCTAGTGATCACAGGAGACAATTACTTTTATTCCATACGTATGCGTATCAAGTGCTGCAAATTGTGGACACTCACTTAGTGATAGCCTAAAGGTGTGAATTGACAGTAAATGAGTAAATCCAGTCATTTGGTGGTAATGATTATTGGCATAAGGATCAAAGGTAAAGTTGCAGGCTTTTGTCTTGCTGAACTTTCTAACTAGGGCTCTTATTCTTGTTTTCTGCCTCCTATAGAATAACTATAACTCCGCAACTCTGTTTAAACATTCTGTTGTGTGCATGTTGACCTATCAAGGTTACTTCTGATTCATAGGCAGGAAAGGTTGAGATAGTAAAGACACAGGTTACAATGAAAGCAAGCAAATTGTAGAACTTTTTTATTTACATTTTTTTTCCAGTTCAAGTAAAATGGAAATAAAATGTCCTCTTTTTTTTCTCTAAAACTTAAAGGATCTGGGGTTAATTATGTGCTATATATATTTTTTATTTACAGAATTTTTCCCCCAAGGGCTTGATACATATTCTAATCTATAAAGAAAAAATATGTAAAGTGATTCCGCATGGTTTAGGATCATTTTCTCATGATTAGTTAACTGATAGGTAGACTGATGAAAAAATTACTGCACATCTTCCAGTACCAACTATGAAAACTTGTTGCCGCCACATATGTTCATTGTCAAATGTATGGCTTCTCTTATGTGCCAATGGTTAGTTGAGTGATTAATGATTTATTTGATCCTAGATTGGTTGTTTAGTGAATCAGTTATTATGGATATTCTTTATAACTTGAATCTTTGGGTTTTCTGAAAATGATAATTACTTATCTTTGGAGCTTGAGAAAGAATATAAATTGAGTACTAATTGTAGAAATTACTACAGATTCAAAATTTTCACTTTATCTTTTAAATCCTGTTTTTTACAGTCAAAAATTTAAATTTTGCTTGGTGCCAATAAGGAGGGAATTAGAACATGAGCACATGAGATATTCATAGTAGTACATTGGGAAGATGTCACTTACTTGAGTTTCAGATGCTTGCTCATTACAGTGAAATTTTGGTTAGGCAATGTGTGTTGGTAGTTTGCCACTTCAAAATCGGTGGTTTGATTTCTCTGCTTGATTGTTGCAGTAGCCTGTGAGCTGGTCTCTCTGGCTTCCACTGTTGATCTTCTCCCTGCCTAGCTATGTGACGTCATCTCCTAATATGTCCACTCTTGCTCCAACCTTATTAATCCTCCTACCCTTTATCCACACTTATTTGTGATAGCTTTTCATTTCAGACCTTCAAGAGGTGGGGTTTACTTTCCTACTTCATGAATTGTGTTTGGCCTTGTGATATAGTCAGATGAATAGAATGTGGAAAAATTGACATCATGCCATTTCTAAGCTTAGCCCTCAAGAGACCTTGAATGCTTCCACTTGTTCTCTTGGAACTCTGCCACAACCAGACGATGAGAGGCATGTGGCTCGCTCACCCTAGCCAACAGCTAGCCAACTGTCAGACATGAGTCAGGTCATTCTAGACCAACAAACCCCCTAGTCTTGGCTAGGCTTACTTAGGGTCTGGGTTAGCTGTTGTGGATATCCGTATCTTATTTTAAGCCATGTTCACGTATGCATTATTATAATTCCGCTAAGAAGATATGAGATTAATGGGCTTCCAGAGAATTCTCTATAGCTCTTTTAGACTTACGAGGAAGAATATTTAATCAAAAAAGAGTATTTTCTCTGTACATAATTTACTTTCCCAGAGAATATTAATTTTTAGGATTAAATATACTTATGTTTTAAAATGTGGCTTAAACTGGCTGTAATGAGGGGAGAATACATACTCGATTGAGAAAGTGTTTCCTTGAGAAAACAGAGATGTGGTTCTTAATGAAATTGTCTTATGACATGATGTACAGTTTGATAGCACAGTTCTTGAAAAAGCTTTGATTCTCATTTTAAGATTATATATCTTGAATAATTATGAAAGTGAATAGCACAGGCTAGAAATGATGTTCTATTGATTTATACTTGACAATCAAAATAGCACTACCATTCAGAAGTGTTCTCAGATGAATTCAATTCTAAAGATGACCAGGGTGGAAATAGTAATCAAAGGCATTATTTATAATGTTATTATAAGTGAATTCCACAAGTAAAGAATCAGAGTCCATACAGAAGGAATAATGTGGGGTCTTATAACTTATACATTTCCTCCCAGAGCTTACAGTGATTAACAAATGTTCATACAAATTTAAATATGTGTATTCCAAACTAAAGGTGTTATATTAAAATAGATATGCACATAAGCATTAGATACTGTTAAACTTTTCCCTTGCAATTTTCAATTTTAGTGTCATTTTTGACACATACAACCTTACTTTCAGGTACTAAGGTTATAAACGTTATCAACCTTGTAATATCTCTCCTAATATTACTTAAAATCATCTATCTCAGATTAAGAATAGTTTCTTTGACTCTCTTGGTTAAATCAACACAGGGTACTTTTGATCTAATTAATGCCCTTCTATTAAATGAAAGACTTTTTAAGAGCAGCTGTAAGTTTGTAACAAAACTGAGAGGAAGCTGCATAGATTGCCCATATACCCCGGACACCCACTCCTGCACGCCCTCGCCCCTTATCAGCATCACTCAACTAGAGAGCTAAATGTTTACAATTGATGAACTGGCATTGATACAACCACTCAATGTTCATAATGTATGTTATGAGTCATTCTTGGGTTGTACATTCTGACTTTTCTTAGCTTGATAACTCCTTTTTAGTGCTGAATAATGTTAGGGTGCCTGAATATTATTACTATTAATATATTCAGTTTTTTAATGAATCCACCTACTAAAGAAAATCTTGGGTGCATCCAAGTTTTGGCTACTATGAATAAAGCTGTTATAAACACCTGTGTGCACATTTTTGTGTGGACATAAATTTGCAGCTCCTTTGGGTAAATACCAAGGAATGTGACTGCTGTGTTGTATGGTAAGAATATATTGAGTTCTGGAACAAAGTGGGTGGCTGTTTCAGTCATTATGTTAAGTGAAAAAGTCAGAAAATGAAAGACAGATACTGGATGGATTCACTTACCTGTGGGATATAAATAATGATAAAAAAAAAACAGGTGTAAGGATCTGGCAAGATAGAAAAACATAAATCTTACTGAAAAATTGCTTCCTTGCAAGAGGAAACAGAGAGAAGAGAGGAAGGGATAGGGAAGGAAGGGAATAGGGCATTGGCATGGGAGGTTTGGTGGAGGGTGAGGGCAGCATGTGCACATGTAGAGGAGTAATAATGTAACCTGCGATTTATATAGATATGGAAATGTTAATGACAGTGACAGTTAATGTTAACTGAAAATTTTAATAAATAAAAATCTCTACAACCTACAATGAAAATTACTGAATTCTGTAAGAAAATGCCAAACCGTTTTCCAAAGCAGTGTTGCAGTTGGGACAAAAAGGATTGAATGAGAGTTTGTGTTGCTTCATATCCTCACCAGCATTTGTGTTTTGGACTTTGGCCTTTCTGTAGTGATGTCATATAGGCAAATATCACCAGAACGTGGGATACTATAAAATTTTAAAATATTCTTCACTTAGACATAGAATGAAAAATGTGATTTTTTTTCATTCTTGGCTGAGAAAAAAAATATGAAACATGCTTTTCTCCATAAATTGAGAATCAAAGATGTATTTTTTAGACAAAAAAAAATAATTTGCATCTTGCTGGTGACCTCCGTGGAACATCTTTTTATATATATGCTTACTTGCCACTTGGAGATCTTCTTTGGTGAGCTGTATTAATGTCAGGGCTTTTTTAATGTTGGAATCATTCAGACTGATGAATCTAATGTCAACTGAAAACAGCTGCAAGTGCTTACATTTCAAATTGAAGTCAGACTGTTTTTTTCTCTTTTTATTAACTATATTTTTCTTACATCATTTTAGTCCCCTTAGTTCTCCCACCACCAAGATCGCCCATGAACCATCACCATAGTCTCGTGTGTTCTTCCTTCCCTCTTTTAACCGCCCACCCCCTTCCTCCCACTCCCTTGCTGTATGCTTCAGATCCACGGTCAGCTTGCTGGTTTTAACTTTTTCTCAATCTTTTGTTTGTTTTTTCTATATTCCACTTATAAATGAGCCCATCTCATATCTATTTTTTTCCTTCTGACTTATTTCAGCTAGCATATTCCCCTTCAACTTATCCATGTTGCAGAAAATGGTATGCACTTGTCATTTTTTTTCTCTCCATTTTGTTGCTAATGTTACATTGTGTATATATACCACATCTTTTTGATCCATTCATTTATTTTGGAGCATTTGGATTGTTTCCATATCTTGGCTATTGTAAATAGTACTGCAATAAACATAGGAGCTAGGTGCACATTTTTATTGTAGGTTATTATCTAGACAATAAGTGATAGATTGTCACATATGAGTTAAACATAAATGAGGGGATCCTATTGCACACTTATATCAAATATTAATGTATTTGAATATATGAGGATAAAGGGAACGTTCACTTCTCATAAAAATCATACTGGACTTGAAAGGAATTTTAGAAAGCATTGAGTTAAAATCACCAGTCAATCTATAATCTTACTTTGCAATATACTTTTTAAGGGGTCATTATATACACAACCACTGAGACTGTCTGTGGAATGCTTCTTGTGATGAGTTTCAGATAAATTATATGTTACTATACACTGGAGGATCACAAAGTTCAGTCGCTGGGCATTTTGTCTGCTTATACTCATTGTCTTGAGGATCTCTCTTCCAGTGCTATCATTTTAAACACCATCTATATGTGAATGAGTCCCAGTTTTTTATCACCACCCTGGGACTCTTTCCTGAACTGTGGCCTGACATATCCATCTGCCCAGTCCAGGTCTATACTTTTGATCTTAAGAAGCGCATCATAGTGAGCCTTTCCCTTCCTCCCATACATGTTCCCTCCCAGTCTTTATCTTTCTAGGTGCTCAAGTCAAAACCTAGCATCACTCTTGAGTTCTCTTTATTATATTATCCAACCTATCAGCAAATTTATTTCTCAATTCTGAGTTGAAAATTGATTCAGAATTTGACCACTTCTCCACATATCTGCTAGTACATCTTTTTTTAAAACGATATATTTATGCGTACAAGAACACGGGTATAGGCCGGAGCTGTGGTGGTTGAGAGGATTCACCAGAGACAAAGTGGGGAGCAGAGCAGGCAGATCAACTGAAATTCACTGCTGAGGGGAGCAGCAGGTGAAACAGGAGAGGTCTGCTGCGCCATGTGGGTCAACTCCCTGGCTGGGGATCAAATTTGTGCCGCAATTAGTGCTGTGGCTTAATGCCTTGTGCCACCAGGGAGGGCCCTCTGCTGCTGTATCTTGGTGCAAGACTGGTCGTCTCTTTCAGTAGTCTCCTCATTGTTTTCTCTGCTTTCACCATGATTTCTTTGTGTTTCCTCTCAACATGGCAGCAAGAGTGATCCCTTGACATATAATTTGTCTGGTAGTCTCCTCTCTTCATTATCATCTTGCAATGTTCTCCCATTCCTCTACAAGTAAAATCCTACGTCCTTGTGATTGTGCACAAGGTTCTATGTACAGCTTTCTGCCTCCTCATTGTCTCCCATTGCTTCCCTCTTGCTTGTTCCACTCCAGGGCAGTGCCTCTATGTTATACCAGACATTCTCGCCAATCTCAGTGCCTGCACCAGCTATTCCCCTTGTCTGGAATGCTCTTCTCCCAGTTAGCCTCATGGCTTACCCTCTCCATTCATCCCCCTTCAACCTGTCACCTCCTTTGGGTATTTGTACATTTATCACTGCTTTGAGAGGCCTTCTCTTGACACCTTTTAAAAATTTCAGGCTATCCCCTTAGCTGTTATCACCAGTGATAAGATATTATCTGTCTCCCTTCACTTAAAATGTAAATTTCCTGATGGGGGAAATTTTATCTCTTCTGTTTATTATCCCCTTAACTAACAGAATGCTTTGCTTACTAAATGTTGACTGATGAAGTGAATTCTTTCTAATACATGTTAAACATGAACAAAAGATTTACTGTTTAATCTTTTCTCAACTGTGTACCTTTACAGTAGAGAAAGCCATCAATAGGTTCTTGATTTATAATTTGGGTTTGCTAATTTAACAGATTAATCTGTATTTTTCTTCGCTGATCTGTATATTAAAGAAAAAAATCCACTCTGCCTACTCAAAAACTGTGTACCCTTTAGCTACTCAACAATACTGGTGCATAGTCTTGGGTTCTTGGGCTGTTTCTAGATTTTAGTTTGACCTTAACAAACTAGTTCTGAATTAGGTTCTGCTGTTGGGTAAGAAGGTGTACGATGAAGACAGAAATTCTAAGTCAACCTACAATAATTAGAAGGAAAAAGATAATAAGGAAAGTCAACTCTAGAATGCATAAAGCCTTGTTTTCATAGCTACTGGCACAAGTCTGCCATTAAATAGTCATATTTCCTCAAATTTTGAACTTTTAGATGCAAAGTAGGTGAATGGTTCTGTTAATGTGACCTAGTCTTCAGAGCTAACTGTTCTATGTACTTTTCTCATGAATCATTAAACCTTGAGACCGCTGGTTCTTTCAGCTCTAAGATGATAGTACTATAGTCTAAAACCTAGCTCTTCCCTGTAACTACAGTTTTGTACTTGATAAAATCTTTTATGCATGCCAATATAGAGCTCACAGCTTTACTGTCCTAGAGAGGGGGAAAAAGGCAATTCCAAAAAGTTTAAAAACTATATTCAAAGTAGAATGTTTTAAAAAAGAATCCATTTCTACTGAAAGGGAAACAATCACTATTGTTCTTCTGGCTGGAAGTGTTGGAAGTGTCTCAAAGAAGCACAATTGAATTAATTATATTTTCATCTTTTTGCACCCATTCAAGTCTGAGAATATATATTTCACTGTGGTTTTACATTATTCTGTATTATATGAGCAGTTGAAAAAATTATCATAATGCCTTAGATATTCCTCTAGGGATAAAATATCACCTTTACTAAAGATCTTTGTGGTTTTAATGTTTTTTCCTTCTAGAAAATCATATGAAAGGGAAACTTCAGAAGGGCCAGGTACTAAGTCTAAGTTTGTTTATTTTCAGTTTTTTTAAAAAGATTTTACTACATTTAGGTATCCTTTAAGAAGTCTGATACACATAAATATAATACTAGCTTTAGAGTTTAACCAATTTCCCTAAGATCATCTGATCAGAGGATTTAGATAATTCAGAAATCACTGCTAATTTTAAGGTCAAACAATGAAAAGATAATTGAATAACATCTGCAAATTATATGTAGATAGGTTTGAAATTATATTTTTATTCTTATAAAAGTTTCTTTTGTAAATAAGCATATGGTATGACCCAACATTTCCGCTGTTCATCCAAAAGTAATAGCGACTTATGTTCCCCAAGATGTTCACAGTTTTAAAGTGGAAACAATTCAAATGACCACCAATTAATAAATATCTGTTTTAATATCATACTGCAGTAAGAATAAATATGTTATATAGCAGTAAGTATCAGTAGTCCAGTACTACCTACATCAGTATAGGAGGATACCGAAAATAAAATGTTAAGCAACGTGAATAGACCCAACAGAGCACATATTGTAGGAGTTAATTTAGGTAAAGTAAAAAAGAAGGTACTATATTGGAAATCAAGCTTTTACTTACCTTTAGAGGGGGTTAGTAAAAGGAAAATGAAGATTGTGCCTGGTTCTTTTAACTTGGGGATATTTACTTTATGAAAAACTGCTGTGTTTGTGCTTAGGTATTTTAATTTTTTCTATAAATATGTTACTTCAATAAAATGTCCACTTTAAAAATGTCCCCTTACTAGAAATTGTAACAATTCGAGAAGTTCCAAATGACAGATTCACTGGTCTTTCCAAGCAACCTTACAAAACTCTGTCATTTTCTTTGTGGATATCATGTGTTAGAGAAGATGGTAAATGGGACATTTGAAACGGAAAGTCTTGTCCATGCATATTAGGTTCCTTTGCAATAAATTTCCACAACCTTGATGGTTTAAACAAACAGAAATTTATTCTCTCTCAGTTCTGGAGGCCAGAAGTGTGAAATCGGTATCACTGGGATAAAATCAAGGCATTTTGCTCTCTATGTTCATTGCCACTTTGAACTTCTGCTCCAGGCCAGCTTTCTTTGGCTTGTAGCCCCATCACTTCATATTCAATGCCAGCATCTTCAAATCTCTCTCTGCTTACCTTCTCCTATGTGTGTCATATCTCCCGCTGCCTTCCTCTTATAAGTAAATATACATGTTGTTTTGTTTTTGGCCCATCTGAATCCGCGTTGATCTCCCCATCTTAAAATTCTAAACTTTATTATATCTGCAAAGGCCACTTTTTTCTCTGTATATGCTAACATTCACCAGGGTTCAGGGATTAGAATGAAGGTATCTTTTGTGGGGGCAGTTTTCAGCTTTCTACACCATGTGATCCTTAGTAGGAGGTAAATGAGACATTATTGCTCACAAACTGCTGCTGTTTGCATATACTTCCAGGTGTAAAAAAAGTATTTTCTAGGGTTACCACCCTGTACATTTCCCGCTACTCACAATATAAATCAAAAGAGAGGCGTTTCAGTGCTGCATAGACTAGCTGTCACATAATCCAGATGTTTTAAATCCCCAGTTCTCTACAGATGAGTTATTTTAAGGAATGCAAACATAAAACATAAACAGCTCTGCCCCACAATCTCAGTTTTACTTTTTCTCCACAGTGGGCCCATAAGGTCTATTTGGAGATTCCCGAGGCTCTGTGCAGCTATTTGAAAACTAGTCTGATGCCTTCATTTAACTGGCATCAGGCAACTAGCATTCATAGTATGCTACTTCTTCCAAATGCCATTCAGAAAGATTGGGAATAAATCCACTATGTCCACTACTCTGCAATAAACCAACTTCAGATGTCTGTGCTTGGAAGACAGCTTCCACACACCATATGGTCGCCACAATTAAATCAGAGATGCCCCTTAAATTATTGGCTCAGATTTATAGATACCATGGAAGATACACAGAACAGCATAAGGTAGCAAATAGTATGTGTAGGCTTACTTGAAAGCCTGAAACTATCAATGTCAACACCAACACACATCATTCAACTCCTATTAGGACTGTGAGAGATGCTTTCTGTGCACTCAGAAAAAAAAGAATGTCCCGGATCAGCTGTTGTTCATGTAAACAAACCATCCATTCAGGTTTCTGCCACTATACAATGATGCGATCAACTCAAGCCAGCCCTTTGATAGGTTGTAGTATCAGAGCAAAATAGTGTAACATGTGTATTATACTAGAATAGTATAATAGGTGTCAGTCTTACTCATCTTTGTCCCTTGCTGTAGAAAGCATAGCATAGTGACATGTACATTTCATATTACACATGTTGAGCCCATCGATTTCTGTTTACCTTTGTCTCCTGCCCAGTGAAATTTTATTTTGATTATCACAGCGGTCTCACTGATGGGCAATACTGACTTTATTCAACCGGTGTCACTTAGGCTCTGAAAAGTAATGTGTGCTTACAGGTATTAAGAGCAGTTAATGTCGATAAGCAGGGAATGAATGTGAAGAGACTGGTTAATTATCAGAGTCTTCTATTTTAATGGTCAATTGAAATCTTTTGTTTATTGTAGTTGAACTTGCTAAGGTAATTTTAATTTATCTGTAAGAGAGAAGTATTTGATTTCTGGAAGTTTGAAGTAAAACCTCTCATGTTTGCTTACCCAGTTGAAGCTCAGGCTTTTATTAAAAGTCAGAGAAAGTGACTGAATGTATTGTGGTTGTCAGGAAAATGCCTTCTCACATCTGCTAGGGGATTGTGATTGACTGCTAGCTCTAGATCCTACACGCTGTCCATCATGGCTTTGGTGCTGAAGCCACCTTTCCCAGGACCGATGACTGAGAGCAGCAGGGAAACCAAGGCAGTCCGAATTCTGTGAGCTGTGGGATTCCTCGGATGGTGACTTTGGCTCAAAGACCACCCAATAAGCTTGATCAAAATTTTCTTGGACTGCACACAGTGCAAAGCTTTTTTCCTTTCCTTTCCTTCCTCCCTCACCCCTCATCTTCAAAGGGATCAGACATGCATTAGAGTGGGGTTATTCTCCTAGTCTCCACTAACTTCTTCCTGTTTCTTTAATAGCATTCCCCACTCCAAATGCTCTTGTATTTGCTTAACCCCAGTGCTTCTTCTGGAGGACTTGCGTTCGCACATGCTGATGGCATATTTAGATCCCATTATTCATATTTGGACTTGGATTTTAAAGCAGATCTTTTCATCATAGTCTTAATTATTCTTATACTTTTTTTTTCAGGAAGCTGCTAGATAAACGTGACTGTTGCCTTAATTTGTCTTGTTGAGACTCGTATTCATTTCCCTTCAATTTGAACACTGCCAACCAGTACAGAAAAGTATAGTTTCCCCTGAATCTGCCAGTCAAAGGAGGTTTGTTTATCCTATTTGGCAAATCAAGATGACTTGGTGGCTCTTTGCCAGGTCTCCTGTGATGCTGATATGTCAGAAAACACTTTTGTAGGCTACTAGACCCCATTATGCAATTTTGTAACGGAGACTTGAGTTAACAACTCTCCCACTTGCCTACAAAGTGTCTTGACACCCTGCTATTTAGGGTGAACATGTCAATGCTTTGTTTTGTTGTGTCTGTCCAAGATCAGGAAATGGGATTTTTACCATTCCGCAGCATCTCGTTTTGGCATGTCTCCGTATGATTGCTTGCTCTTCAAGTTCATACTTACATTGCAAAACAAAATTTTACTGGTACATAACCTCCCATATCTGTTATGATGCTGCACTAACAATCACCCCTGGCTCCTTGTTATCAATATGAAGGAATGGGCACCCTGGTGGTTAATGTTATCTAAATTTTGGTGAGAATTCCTCCCTTATTAAAGTGTTACACTAAACACCCTGTACTATCCAGGTAATAATTCATACCCTGATTTTATGAAAAACATCTCAGAATGCTGATTTTGTAATGTCAGCTTTAAATTTGGAGCCTGAAAACGAAGCAGTACAGTGGTTGTCATCAGAGGAATAGCTGAAGGTCAGGCTACGAGGTACATTAATTCTCCCAGCATTAAATATTTAAAAAATGGTACTTTATTGTTATTAAGTAGAGGTTCTTAAAAGACCCATTAACTCTGGTGACCACAATGTGGCACATCAATTACAAATTTGTTTCATGGGGCCTCCCTGGTGGTACAATGAGTTAGGTTGCAGAACTGTGAAGCTATCCACAGCTACTGCAGCACACGTTCCATCCCCAGCTAGGGAGCTGGACCCACATGGTGCCACAGACCTCTCCTGCATATCCACTGCTCCCCTCAACAGTGTATTTCAGTAGATCTGCCTGCTCTGCTCCCCGCTCTGGTGACTTCTCTCACCCCCCCCCAACATACCTCTAGCCTGCACCCTAGTTCTTGTATGTGTAAATAAATAAATCTTTAAAAAATTGTTTCATGTAAATGAACCCTTGGATTATACCATCATTGGATTGCTTTGTCCCTGTGATCAAATAATCAGAGTCCCTATTTGATAGTATCTTTGCTCGACTTCTCAGATAAAATCTGGGATGACTGAATAATTCATATCTCATGCACTGAAGACAGATTGCCTCAATGGAAATTCTATTAAAGCTTAAGAAAATTATCTCCTGAATCTGACACACTGAGCTGGTTAGGAATATAGTTATCTAGTGACACCTACTTAAAATGGCAATGGGAGAACTTATTGGAGAACTTTTGTTCTACTCAGTTGCTACACATGACCTTTGGAATCGCAACAGCTATCTTATAACAGAGAACAGGGATACACAAAGATTTCCTTGAAGCACAAGTAAAATTTGAAATGAAGCCGAATTTAAAAATTAAATGATACTTGGCTTTTGGCAAAAAAACCCAAAAAAACAAAAACCCTGCATATTTTAAAATAGACAATGCTATGGCAGTTCATACAAATGAAGGTAGTAAGACAGTATGACCTATAGCATTCAAGGCCATTTAAAATATTTTATTCCCAATAATAGGCCAACTCATAATTGTGGAGCATAGTTGCTAAATATTCCATTGCCTAAAATTGAACGATTATAACAAATTTGTGTTTTATGGTAGCTAATCTGTGTCCCAAGGACAACTTTTATTCAGTTTTTTTTATTTTTTAACATTGGTTTATAGCATTGGCTCGCACTTAGGGATATAGGTTCATACCTCCTCAGATGTATTCCATCATATCGCACCCACCATCAAGTTACCCAGGGTCCAATACAGATCTCTGGGCACCCTCCCCTCTTTAATCCCTCCACTAGCCTACCCTCTTAGGCATCCTCAAGTCTTATAATCAGGGCATCGTGGACTCAATTCCATATTAACCTTGATAGGTTGCTGCATTTGGCATTCAGAATCAAAATGCTTACTATGATTAACTTGACAACGATTGCATTTTGGCATTTGACTTATGCTTTATATTTTCCTGGTACTGATTTTCTAACCCTTGTAGTTTTTACGCATGTGCACAGTAGTTTTTATGCATGTGCACAGTTTGTGTGCATAAATGTGAATCAGCGTGTTACTTGCCTAGAGATATTTCTCTGCAATACCTCAAGTATGATACTGAAGAAATGAAAGACATTCTTTGTTGTTGGACTTGGAGTCATCAGAAACCACTGACAGGGTGAATTGTGACTGAAGCTCTAAGATGTAATGCTTAAAATGCAGAGTTGGTACCTGAAAGCTGCCTTCAGTTCTTAGGTAAATGTTTTTGGGCCAGTCCCTTAATTTTTATATGCTTCCCTTTCTTCACTTGTAAAAAGGGGGCAATGATAACACCTCCTCACAGGGTTTCTGTGAAAATTCAGTGCATTGATGTTTGAATAACATTTAGCTCAGTGCATCTGGTACACTGAGAACTCTTAGATATTACGGGCTGCTGAATATATATATATATATATATATATATATATCCCTAAATACATGTCAATCAGAACAGTGCTTGCCACATAGAGAATAATCCTGCTGCAGAA
>JAGFMF010012069.1:14036996-14095711 GCA_019455555.1 Galemys pyrenaicus | reverse complement strand
CAGGGGATAGGGAAGTGCTTTAGAAAAAAGAAACCAGAGTTATGAATGTTAAAGCACCTACAACAACTTCAGTGCTATTGTACACAGTAAATTAGGAATATACATGCCTGCAGGATCCATGCTATTGAGGGCCCCTGAAGTATATGTGTCATTGGTTTCCCAAGAAATATACCTTTGACGATGGTTTTGCCAACACACACACACACATATTGGGGTGGAAGGTGGGTTCCGGGGCTGTGGATGGATATAGAAATTTCTGCATGTAATTAGTATAACTAAACTGTCAGAATGCTTGTGATGCACACCCATAATGTAATAGTGTGTAGAAAAAGCAAACACAGAATCCAAGAAAACCATTAATTGAGAGAGAGAGATAGAGACAGACAGAGAGAGAAGGAGAGAGAGGGAGGGAGGGGTTGTTAAATAATTTAAAAAGCAAAGCTTAGGATAAGCGAGACATATTATGGAAATAAAAGGTAAAGAGGGTTGTGCTACAGAGAGATTAAATGAAATAAGATCAGTATTGACCTTGGGAAGACCAGTTTCGGGGAGCAGAAGGCACGTAAATTTAATGGTCATGCTTGAAAATGGATAGATGAGAAGAAATGGAGTCAGCAAGTGTTGAAGGTGGTCTCAAGCAATCATTTCTTCATTACACACAAATCAACAGCTATTTTGTTGGCCTCACACTTGAAGTTGTCTCAAATCCTCTTACTTTGCATTGGCATACCTAGTGGAGTTGACGTATACACACACACACACATTCATGTGTATATGTACATACATATGCATATACACATGTAGTGTATTGTGTTTTTATTGCTCTCCTCCACAGCATTAGTTGTGTCATAATCATGAAACAAAACATGTGATAATGCCCAGAAAAGAAAAGTAATCACGACCATATATATGATTATTCCAGGAAAATAGGTGAATAAATAAATATTGCAAGTACAACAAATAGGAGATAATAATAGGATATTAATGTAATACATTATTACATTAGTATGTTTTCTGAAGGAGACAATATTTGGAACATAGTGATTGTTGCAGTAATTCTTAACATTATGGTTTATAACATCTTAACTTTTACAGAATTGTCAATGACTTTGTTTGAAGAGCGCTTTCTGTTAACTTTAGCTTTAAAAAGCATCTTCCACGCCACAAAGCCATATCCAAATTGTCAGGACTTGCTTTCACTATAAGAATAAGCATGGTAGAGGTCTGGCAAGATGGCTGCAGAGTGAAAGCTCCTGACTGGGTTGCTGCAGATATTTGCTACTAAATTGCAGTAAAAGGAATTCCAACATCCGCAAGGGGAAAAGAACAAACCCAGATGTCCATATCATATACTAGATGCAATGGTCCATCAGATCAGAGTAGGAAGAACTTTAAGTGAATTTTGTTTAGAGCAATAACTGGGCGGTACACCCCACAAAAGGGAGGAGTGCTACAGAGAACCCTATACAGCTGTCCGTTGAATACATGTCAACCCTGGCTCCTGAGACCCAGCGGGGCATTGGATAAGGAGGTGTAGGAGCTGGCAAGTAGGATGGGTGGGCACCCTGTTGGAGAGATGCAGGGGTGGGGCTGCAGTGTGAACACTGTTGGCTGGAGCAACATAGAATGATTGGAATCTGGATTCTGTTGGAGCACCTGGGTCTCCTTCTAGAGGAGGATGCTACTCCAAACCCAGACTTGGTTATCCAGGAGCAAGCCTGTAGAAATTGAAAAATCCAATTTCACAAAATGCGCTGGCAATTGTCGTATAGTCAGTGTATTTTTTTTTTTCCCCTTGGGATCCATTCTAGGCGTTCTCAAATATCTTCATAGCCAGATAATTTTAAACACAAAATCTCCAAGTGGTCTCATAAACTGCCAGCATTAAATAGCTCAGATTCTGTTTTTGGTTTTCACAAGCATAGTAAGATTATTATTCATTTTTATCTACTTTTAAATACAAGGTTATATAATAACCAAGTATGCAGTCAGCTGCACCCACAGAGATCTTTCATGACCCCAATTCTGAACCATTAGGATCTTCCTCTTCAAATGAACCAATGTAGCTGAATCTGTATGTGTTAGGCGGGGGGAGGGGTTCACATAACTGGAAATTCTCCAAATTAATTTTTATATAGAATTCAATGTCTATTCAAGGGTAGATAATAAAGATGTGCTAATTTGAATCTTATACAAATGTTACTAAAACTCAACAGGAACATCAGTTATTACTTAGAGCTTGAAGCAACAAAGTTTTGGTTTTTTCTCAAGGAGAACTTTTTTTAACATGGATATTCTTTAGAATTGCCAGCATATGATGATAATAGCGGGTTGACTTTAAGTCAATTTTTATTATTGTTTTCAAACTATTTATTGAAAATACCTCTGCTAGTGCCTTCTCTCTCTCCCTGGTCTTTGGAACTGCACTATATTGGAGAAAATTGCCTCTTTTTAAGTGGTTAATACTCTTTTTAAAAATTAGACATTATCTCTGTAAATTGAAGAGAATATAGATGTTAAAGATCACCAAATTGTTAAAACACAAAGGATCTCAAATCTTCATGTCATCTTTACTAATATTTACCCATGTTTTCTAAGTTCTATTATAGAAGAGTAAATCTTTCTGTGAAGGGTAGACAGTGTTCCTTATTGTTGATTACAGTTGATTGCCTTCTGTAGTTTATAGCACACGCAGATGTGTTTTTAAATGTACAGTGCAAGTCAGCCATACATGCAGGTCTGATATGCAATAATGATCTATAAAAGAGATCGCAATTATTTAAAAATATATATTTCAGATTTCCAATGAAATTAGTATCCATCTTATTTGTAGTCAGTCATACATTTGAAATATGTTGATTAATTTATGGTATTTGTGTTATAAAATAACATTTGATTATTTCATTGAGGCTATCACTTAGCTCCTTGTTGTGTTTCTTTTTAAAACTTATCCTCTGGAAAAACTAATGCTAACTAGATGTTGACATAATTGCTTTGCCTAATCTGTGATTATCCTCTCACTATTTCCTAGGCCATTATAAGGCAGAAAACATAATTCTAGTTATTACTATAATGGTGGAAAGCCTGGGTCCTTGTGGAAGATCAGGCAAAATTCTATTAAGCCACTGAGTCTCAACTCCTGTGCATCAGTCTCCTTATCTGTCAATGGGGCTAGTGATACTACATAGCCGATTAGGTTGTTTTGAGGGTTAAGAAAGGAAAAGCATGGAAAATTCTTATAATTGTGCTTAGCATATTGTAAACATGTATAAATGATTTGAGGAGGGACTAGCTACAACTAATTACGTACATACTTCTTCTCTTTGATTTGCAAAGTGAGCAGTGCCCCACAATTAGACTTAAATGTCCCTGTGACTTGACTCATCTCTTTTGGACTCAGAAAACCTTATTGACAGTAAAATCCAGATAGCTTCAGAGCAACATTTTTCAACATTTTCATTAGTCAGTTTCTACAGTGGAGAATTAGGTGTTAAGTATGTTTTACTGTGCCCAGTTGTATTTTTGAATGTATTTAGCAAATATATTTGTGAGACTTTTTTTTAAAGATTATTTATGCATACAAGCACTGGGGTACAGGCCAGAGTTGTGGGGGGGTGAGAGGATTCACCACAGAGAGCAGGGAGCAGAACAGGCAGATCAACAGAAGTACACTGCTGAGGGGAGCAGCGGGCACAGCAGGAGAGGTCTGCCTCGCCATGTGGGTCCCCTCCCCGGCCGGCAGGAGGGATCGAACTCGAGCTGCAGTGGCTGCGGTGTGCTTCATAGTGCATTGCTTAACCCACTGCGCCACCAGGGAGGCCCCATGTGAGACTTTTTAAAATAGCATTACTGCAAAGAATAAGATTTCTTGCAAGCATAGCATTAACTCAACTAAGAACTAACCCACTTAATTTTAAAGTCAGAACTTATGTTTTTCCTTAAAGACACCAAATGGACATTTAGAGTGTAACTGAATGAACTAAGGATGTCAAAAGGTCTCTCACCATCAAAATAAAAGATTCAGCCTGTCACGCGAGGCCCTCTGAAATGGAAGAGCGTACTAATAATAGTAGGGTCAGAAAGCTTATTTGTTTTATGCTCCTTATTATCTCTGTGGTTAGAAGCCGGCATTTTTGACCTACGACTAGGTTTCTGGATGAATAAAACACAAAAAGAGAATAAAAATGGGGAAGGACCAATAAAGAGAGCCCATTTCTTGTTAAAAAGGCAGTCACACCCCAAGGCATGTGACATGGATTTTTGTGCTGAAATCACAAGCATTGTAAGTAAATTTAGACTGTTAAGTTTGGCTGGGAGAACACTTATGTCCAGAAGGAGAAATGCACCTTGTAATGAACAACAGTGGGCCCTAAAAGGAAATCATTTGGAGCTACATAAGGAAAAGAAGAAAATCAGAATGAAGAACACCCAGATTTACAGTGTCCCTGAAGGCAGCTGAGGGGATGACCCCACTACTTTCATTGAGCAATGTGCTCCATCTCTGCTCACACATACCCTCGCTAGGACCTCTAAAATAGAAATATGCACAACATCCTTCAGCCCTTACACTGTCTCAAAAAGGTCCCCAACTTTATGTGTTAAGGTTTTTGAGCTTCTTCATGTTTTACAATTTTTGGTGTTGGGTTAACCTCGTTTTTTCCCTGTTTATTTTTCTCCTTGACCTAGATCATGAAATCATATACCAAGAGAACATTTTTCTAAATGCAACTTGTTAGAAATGACTTGGCAAAGGCTAGCAAAATTCACATTATCCTGGAGCAACAACAGAATTAATAGAGACTTTTTCCTCCAAAACTTAGAGTGATTATATTTTAACGCTTTTGAAATATAAATGACAAGAAGAAAGTTTGAAGAAATCATGTTCAAGAGATAATTTATATCTAAAATGTTGCAAACGTTTTAAAAAATACAACCTTCTGGTTAGTGAGCAACTTTGGTTTTGGTTACTTAAAAGATCGTTTTACAACATTCACACAAACTAATTTTATGCTTATAAATGTCTTTAATGCAAACTGTATATGGAAATGTGTAGTGTAATGTTGTATATGTCATCATTGTTAGCAACGTTTACTGTTTCTCAAGTCTTGCACCATGACAGTATTTTCCCTTGTACAGACAATATGAGATAGTACAGTTGTTACTGATTTTAATATTCACTAAAATTTACTTTTTTGTAGCCCTGTGGTGAGACCTGATTGTTTACATTTTTAATTTTTTATTTATATATTTTACATCATTGTGCATTCCCAATAAAATTCCCACCACCAGTTCACCCATGCACCATCGGCATAGCCCCTTGTGCTCTCCTTTCTCCTGTTTGATCACTTTTCCTTCCCCTCCCATGAAGAATGTCTCTGATTTGTGGTTGCCTGCTAATTTTGTATTATTATTATTATTATTGTTTTTCCCAATTCCTTACTCGGTTCCCCTATATTCCTTCTGTAAATGACACCAGTTGATATTTTTCTTTTTCCTTCTGGCTTACTTCACTGAGCATGATCCCTCCTAGCGCCATCCATGTTGCTGCAAATGGCATGCATTTTTCTTTTTGAATTGCTGAATCGAATTCCATTATGTATATATACCACCTCTTCTTAATATTCACTAAAATTTAAAGCAAGATTGTTTGGGTTGGAGGTGCAATGACTGGAATTTCACCAGTTGTTTTGGGCCGTGAAGTTCAGTACCATATTCTTGGGAGTGGTGGAACATTGAGCCAGACAGAAGTTCGGTTCTTTTTGACTTCATCTAAAGGCTTAGGCAGTTCTAGATGCTTTGCCTGCTTGCTTCTCTAATGTCAGCCAAAAATAAACATGTCTTGTTTAAGCCTGTTTGGGAGTCAATCTTTAGACAGACTTAATCCTAGTTTATTCAGAATCTGTTTCCAGAGGAGGTAATGGAATGGACAAAGTCTAAAAATATGACTTCAGTTTACTAGAATCAAGCAGGTGGTTAAAAAAATGATTCAGGTGTTTCAAAATTTTTAGCATAGGTCACTCTACTGATGTACATCTAGAAGATGGGGAAAATTATTTCAAATATGGATTGGTTTTTGTTCAGTCAGTAATATGGAGAGTGAAGTGCAGCCTTCACAGTAACCTTTGGAAGCAAATATCAGTGTCTAGCAAACTTCTCTTTCAGGAATTGCTTCCAGGTATGTCACTTTATATTCTTACAGTCGCATACATTTCCCACTTTCCTGTATGCCAAACCCAAGAGACATATTTAGTTTAATAGTTAAAATTTCCAGCCAGTCTGATCTTTCAATTATTTAGCTTTCTTGCTACCTATAACAGGTATATAAAACTGGCTTATTCTTACCTTCTTTCAATTTGTTGTAGTCTCACAATCTACTATTAGTTTCTAACAGTAGAAAGAACTACAGAGAAACTCTAGTTACAAAAGTGAACAAGACACACTCCTTGTCACATCTATGGATCTCTTTCCTTGGTCTTGGCTCTTGTTTCTTATTTTATCTTTCCCCTTTAAACTGTCAAAGCTAGGATCATCAAGAGCATCGCAAGTAGAGAGCGAGATCAACTTGTGCTGGGACTCATTTAGTCATTTACAAGTTCTGTGAGTCTTCTTCACTACACAGGTTCTTAGTTTCCATCCATAAAATGTATCATTTGACCAGCAACTTCCCATATCCTCCTCACCTCAGCTCTACCAACCACCCTGCTACTCTGCACCTATGAGCCTGATGTTTTTAGATTCCATACAGAAGTGAGATCCTAAGATAGTTGTCTTTCTCTTGAGTTCACTTAGCATAATACCCTCAAGGTTCGTTCATGTCCTTTCAAATGGCAGGAGTTCCTTTTAATGGCAGTGTAATATTCCATTGTGTATACATGCTATGTTTTCCTTAGTGATGCATCTATTGATGAACACTTGGTTTGTTTTCATGTCTTGATTTTTGTGAATCAGCAATGCTGCAGTGAACATGGGGGTGCAGATATGTCTTGAAGTTTGTGATTTCATCATCTTTATACCATGAATTTATACAATATCTGCCACTTATATCTCAATAAAGCTGGAGAAATGAGTTGTTTAAGACTGAAAGGACTAGATTGTCTACAATCAACTTTATATTCCCTATATATTTGAAATTTTTTCTGTGCTGTATACCATGTGACACCTTCATCAGTGCCTAATAACATTTGCTGAGGTCTTACATCTTTGTCCATTCCTTTCCATGTCTTGAATCATCAACATAGTAATCTTGGTCTGCAGTCATTCTCTACTACCTGTGTTCTCCAATTTCTTGCACTGAGATGCGACATCTCTGAGTAGATCAGCCTTTTTACTGCCTCCTAAATATCTGTGACTTACATCCATTTCTCATTTTTTTTTCGTGGATCAATTTCCTTTTGTATGTAACCTCTAGTCCACCAACCTATGCTTGTAATTGCCTTCAAGACTACATTGAAGTTTCATGTCTTCCTGAAAGTCTACACTTAATAGCATCATCGAAACTGAGACAGTTTATATCGCGTTCTTCTAGTATATGTATATATTTTATCTTGGTATACTTCTAAACTCCTCCAATTTCTTGCTGATTTTAAGATCATCTTAATTATCTACTTACTGTGTACAATCTGTGTCTTCATGATCTGTTTAAATGATCCTTCCTTTGTTCAAGGGAAGAAAGTATAATTTATTTTCTGTTATCCTTTGAACCAGATTTTACAGTGGTATGACCATGGGAAGAATTTATTAATTCATGCATGCTGTATTTGAAACTTAAGGTCCTTTAAATGAATGAAGGTTGGTACTTAAATGTCTGGAATCTTCTCTCTCTTAAACGTCAACATCTTTGTTACCTTTACACATTTTAACCTAGCTTTTACTTGCATGTTTCCTCTAATTTTAAATTTTTATATTTTAATTTAGTTGAGGCCCAGAATTATCCATATAGCTATTATATGATTAAGTCCATGCTTAGTAGATTGAGAATTTTAGCTACTAACATTTTCCCTTAGCATTGCTTGCAGTTTTAATGTAACTGCTTTAAAAATCAACATTATAATATATAAGAGTTGATGCACTATTGTATAGTTATTATTTCTTTACTGTATATTATAGTGAGCCTATCACTAAACATGGCATACCTCAGTATGAATGAATAATTATATAAATTGCATAAATACTAGGGTGTTAAAATAAACTAGTAATTAAAATGGGATATGTTAATCAGTTAAAACTTCTTAGATATGTAGAAAATGAAAAAAAATTATAGGTTGTAACTTATTTTGTATTTTTACTTAAAATTAAAATCACATAATATTAAATTAACCATTTTAAAGTGAACAACTCAGTGACAGCTAATGTAGATTTTTATTTAACATTTTAATAGCTTTATTGAGATAATCTACATACCATCCAATTAAACTCATAAAGTATAAAATATAATAGCTTTAGGTATATTTATGAAGTTGTACAGCCATCACCACAACCAATTTTAGAAAATTTTCATTAACCCCAAAGGAAACTTCAGACCTCTTAATAGCAATTCCTTGTGTCCCTAGTCCCACTAGCCCTAGCAACCACTAATCTACTTTTTTTTTTTTATTGTAGATTTAACTATTTTGGATGTTTCACATAAAGTGCATGGCCTTTTGTGTTTGTTCTGTTCCATTTGGGATGTTTTCAAGGTTCACCCATGTGTTAGCATGTATCACTACTTCCTTACATTTTAATATTCAGTAACATTCTATATTATGGATATGATACATTTTATTTATGTATTTACCACTTGTTGTTCATTTGGATTGTTTTTATTTTTTGTTTTTTGTCAATAGTGGTGCTTTGAGGATTTGTGCACAAGGTTTAGTCTGAATACTTATTTTGAGTTCTCTTGGGAATATACCTAGAAGTGGAATTGCTGAGTCATATGGTAATTCTGTGCTTAATGTTTTGAGGTTCTGCTGGGCAAATCCTTTACTGATTTTAAATTGGGGCATCTGTCTTTTCATTCTAGATTTTATTTCACTTATATGTTCAGCCATTGGGTTATTGAATGATTTTAGATATCACCTAATTTGTTGTACTTTGATTTCATCACTAAATAACAACTTCCTTGAACATTTGAGGAAAATCATATCATGTTTTGAACAGAAATATAAAAAGTCTTTGTGATTCTTTTTTTTAAAATATGCATACAAGAACTGGGATACAGGCCAGAGGTGTGGGGGTGAGAGGATCCACCAGAGACAGAGTGGGGAGCAGAACAGGCAGACTGACTGAAACACACTGCTGAGGGGAGCAGCGGGTGAGGCAGGAGAGGTCTGCTGCACCAGGTGGCTCACTCCCTGGCCTGGGACAGATCTCATCCCGCAGTGGCTGTGGATGCTTCATGGTGCCTTGCTTAACTGGATTCGCCACCAAGGAGGCCCTTTCGTGATTCTTAGAGATGGGCACTTTCCAGAATGTAGGTATTGTTATCCCTATGGTTACACATTGAGGGAAAAGGAAAGTTCGATTTTTAGCATTCTATTATATTTAATTTCTCTACATATATCTTTTATAGTCCTGGTTCTGAATAGGTGGGCTTTACTCAAATGTTGTATCTTCTTGCCTATGGATGTAACTAAGAATACAATTCTAATAAGTATTTCCTGGACACATCTATATTATGCTAACACCTTTGTTAATTAAATGGCTTTATGATACAGTTTGTTAGTTACTACCATGGAAAATAGTGTAATTTGCTAAGTAAAATGGAAATAACCATTAGATACTGTTCATATTTTATAGGAATTATTTTTAACTTAATCTTGTATGGTATAATGACATTAAAATCTCTATTATAAATTAAATTGATAAATATTTGGGAAACAGCTACTTACTATATCACGTAAGTCACTGAATGAAGGAAAGTAAAAATACTGATATATGGCTTAGTTTGTAACTTTGAAAAATTTAAATGGTACTTTTTGATATGAGTTCATCATTTATAATACAGATTATAATTTTACAAGTGAGAAAGGAGAGAATTTTGGCACTGAGCTGGCGAGAGAAAAGCAGCTTCATTATTTTTGGAGTGAATGGAAGGAACACAATTGTAAAAGGAATATAAACAGTAAGTCTGAGTGGGAGAGAAGTAATTTTTAAAATACTTCAGGATTTGTTTTAATGAGATGAAATAATACAGACTAGCTAATCTAACCCCAGTTGAGAGAGAAATTTTGGCTATACTGTATCAGAGTGTTGAAAGTTTGTATTTCGTGATAGCTACAGGCTTCAGTTTTATTGCTAATTTCCTTTATTCATATTTGGACTTCATTGACTTTAGTGAAATACACTCATGGCTCATCAGTGCTTGTTTTGATAAGGGGACAGTGTAACTTCAAATTTAGCACGACCAACCTTCATTATAATGTTCTAAAAGGGGTGTGATTACAGACATTTCCATTTCCTACACCATAATTATTTGGTCACATAGCTTCTTGGGGTGCTTCCCAGGAATGTAGATTTTACCAGTTAGCCCTATGTAAATTCTTACGTACACTACAGTTTGAGGACCATTACTCTGTATTATACATTCTTATTGTAGTGAATGCAGTTTAGCAGGTGAGCTTCAATGTCAGACTTACCTTAGGCTAAGTCTTAGATCTGTCACTTCATTGTGAGAGAACTATGGAAAAGCCATTTAAACTCTTTCAACCTTTACTTTCTTCAGCTGCGATGATTGAGACTAAGAAGTCACGTATCTGTGTTTGCTTGAACGATTCTTGGTTTAATACCATGGTGTTGGCAATCATTAATAGCATCTTTCTTCTTTCTCAAAATGATCCTGGTTGAGGTTATATAACATGTGGCTACTCTACCACGTCATGTATCAGTTTGCGATGATTATATGTTACACCTCAAGCAATCAACTTAGCTCAGTTGGCATTTATAGTACATATTTAATAAATATACTTAAAATGATGATACTTTTAAAGAATCAAGTGAAATATGCTATTATTAACTTTTTTTCACATACTCAGGATTACCTATTGTCTTTTAAAAATGGATCTTCAAGAATAGGAAGTCACTTTATTCTGGGTTATGACTAGTTTTATCCTCTTTGGGAAAAGGTCTGTAAATTAAATCATTTTGTCCTTGTCATTTTCACCAACTTGTTCATGCCAGTTGGCATTGTCTTGTGCTAAAAGGCATTTTGGAATAGAGACTTGGAGAGAAAACATTCCAGAGAAGAATGATGAAAATCTGTAAAGTGGAACTCTGTAAATATTGTTTATAGGTCCCATTATCTACAACAGATAAATACAATATTATTCTTTTCCTATTAGCTTCTTCTTGGAAAACCTCATTATGTTGTCTTCTATTTGCTTTACATTTGTAAGCAAGCTTTTCCAGCAAGTTGAAAGAGGTGTTCAGGACTTACTCCTCTTATACTTGATGAAAATACTCCACTCTAAACCCAAACAGACCTATGCGTGATTCTTGTTCAGCCACTTATCTCAAGAGATATTTATCTTCTCTGCACTTAAGTTAGTCAGTTAAATGAAAACATTATTATATCTACTTTATCATGATGCTATGAAAATATAAGTTGATACACATATACTTCTTAGCAGTATGTCCCTGCTCTCTGTTATTGTTGTCTGATACCATTATTAAGAATATTGAAGGTAGTGTTAAAACTGTGTAGGCTGTAGATTTGATGACAGCAACCGCCTGGGATTTATTTTATTTGAACCATTGACTACTTTCTACTCCGTTAAGATTTTACTTCTTGATTCTATAATTGTTGCCTTTCCTTGTAAGAAGGGAAAAAACCAAAATAACATGGTATAGAAGAAAAAATAAATCACAATTTCTAGAAAAATACCTAAGGGAGAGAAATGAAAAAATGGAATGCCTAATGACATGGTAAATGTTTAAAATGTTTTGAAATGCCTGGTTCCCACATATGCCAATAAGTAGTTGAGATTTTCATATTAAAGGCCTTACCTTTCTGAATATGCTCTTATTCTACTTCTGATAAAGGCATCATTCTCAGTAGAAGGTGGAGCATTTTGTGGTCACCATGGAAATGAAGATATTCAAAATGGTATAATATTATGAAGCAAAAGTAATCTTTTCAAAAAATTGGCTATCCATGTACAAAAAGTAAATGAGTCTAGATGTATACGTCATGCCCTTGACAAGGTTTCATTCAAAATAGATAATAGACCAAAATATTAATCACAAAATTAGAAAACTCCTAAATAAAACCATTATCTCAAAGAGAAATCTGTGCTGTCATACTCATTGTATGCATCATAATGGCCAAGATACAGAGCCATGAATGTCCTTTGATAGACACTGTAATATCATTCAGTCTTAGAAGAGATGGCCCTGCCATGTGCACATTTACGACTTGAACTTAGTGGACATTATATTGAATTAGCCAGGCACAGAAGGAAAAAAAAAGTGGAATCCATAGTAACAGAGTATACAGTGCTAGTTAGCAGGGGCTAAAGAGTAGGGGAAAAGTGTATAGACTTTCAGTTACAAAATGAATTAGTTCTGGATACTTGACAAACAGATGGTGACTATAGTTAATAATAATGTATTGTACACTCGAAATGTGCTAGGAGAGTAGATATTAATTGTTCTCATAACAAAAAAAGGTAACTATTTAAGGGGATACTTATGTTAAATTGAGTGTAGTAGTTATTTCACAGTGTGTACTTATCAAAAGATCATGTTGTACACCTTAAATATATTCAACCCTTGTCAAAAATAAATTAAAATTAAAAAAACCCTACCCCCCTCAAAAAAATCTATAAAACTCCTAAAGGATAACATAGGAGAAAACTTAAATTACTTCGGATATAGTGATGCCTTTTTAGATATAACACCTAAGGCACAATCCATGAAAGGAATAACTGATAAGCAGAATTTAATTTAAATAACAGCTGCTTCTTTGTGAAAGACAATGTCAAGATAATGAGCAGTCAAGGCACAGACTGGGAAATAATATTTGCAGTTTCCACATCTGATAAAGAACTGTTATCCATAATGTATAAGGAACTCTCAAAATTCAGTAAGAAAACAAGCAACTTGATCAGAAAATGGGTCAATAACCTAAACAGACATGTGACCAAAGATAATGCATAGATAGCAAACAAGATATGAAAACATGCATCAAATCATGCCTTCAGGGAAATGTAAGTTAAAGCGATGAGATATAATGGTACATCTATTAGAATGGTCAAAATCTAGAATACTGACAACATCAAATGTTGATGAGGATGTGGAGCAACAGGAAGCCATCCATTGCTGGTGAGAATGCAAAAATGGTCCAAGTAGTTTAATTTTTAAATTAAAATGTTCATTTTTAAGTCTTTGATTCTAAAAAGTGTAGCATTAAGTCTAACTACCTGCCATAATGTTTATTCACATACTACTGATATTTAAAATACAGAAGGAAAATAGAAATAGACTTCTGTCATTGTATTCATGAATTACAGTCTTCATAGCTATCATAATATTGCAAATATGTATTTCAGATATATGAAAATAGTGGTAATTTAGAGAAACTTAAGTATCCATTATCTGGTTAACTATTGCACGCAAAGAGATTATCTTGAATTATTTTATGCCAAAATTAATGATTGTGAGAACCGTATATTTAGTGTGTAAGCCACTATAATATTTTTCAATGAACCAGCATCCTTTTAATGAACATGGTGTTATTATACAGAAGCTGGCAGTACAAGTGGTACTTTGTGTTTTCTCATTTCATGCTTTCATTTAGATTTAAGATGTTCATGGTTTCATTTCCAAGTTGGCATGAATTATCAGTAAACAGAAGTCTGCTGGCTTGTGTTAAATTTGCTTTCACATACCTCTAGGGACAGAACAGAGAGAATTCAGAACAGTAATCAGTTTTGATTGAGGTTATCTAGACATGTCTTCTTATATCTAAACCTCAAGACAAATTTCTTACTATGTAATCAGAAGGAACCATGTGGATTTCACTACTGATGGGTAGATGCATCGATTAAGGAGTCAGAGGGAAAAGACACGGTGATATTCCCATAGATTTATGGTTGTGGATGTTCAGCAGTTAAAAATTTCATTCACCCTAGAAAACAATTTCTAAAGATCACTAATTGTACATTTCTTAGGAATAGTGTTGATTAAAATTATGAATAATGCATAAAATGTAGTATCTGGTGAAAAAGAACACATTGGCTTTAATTCATGATTAGGTGTGCATGATTAATTTAGGGTCCTTCATTTAGCGTTGACTTTTTACATTTTGAAGGGAGAATGCCTCTCGAGATTTACAAGTATATTCTCCTTGCCCTCCAAAAGAGGTAAAGATGAATGTTATAAAAGTAGATGTATGTATGGTAACTTGTCATCTGACTGCTGTATTGGTCAGAATAGTCTAGTTTTCGCTGTAATAACAAACAGTCCCCAATTATCAATGGACTAAAGTGAAACAACTGAAGAATTGTGTTTTTTCCCCCACTCTGGCTGGATGTCCATTGCAGGATGGGGATGAGAATTGTGTTACATGTTGTCATCTCTCACACTTAGACTTACCTAACAAAGCCTTCACCAGATGGAGTCCTGCTGATCTCTGTGGCTGGAGGAAGGGGAGTGCTGAGAAATATTGCAATTTAAATTAAATGTTGTGGTCTAGAAGTCACCTACAGCATTTGTGTCTGCAGCTCTTTGGCAGGAGGATTTCTCATGAAAGAAGAATTCTCTCTTGTAGCCAGATGGAGAAAGAACCAGATTTATAAGAGCATTGGCTCTCTCTACCACATCTGAGGAACAAATCAACCATCACAGCAAAGGTCCAAGCATCCCTTTTTAGCAAACATAACATGATTAACCCTATCCCCACCAATTCTGAGCTTACACTGACCCTCTTCCCTCTATTCACCCCAAGCTGGCAGCTGTGACTTTGCAAACATGGAATGTGTTTCTCTGGTCAGAATTGAATTGAGTATTGGCAACAGCAGAACCTGCAAGCTGCAACCCTTTTGTGTATTCATGCCTAATTTAATTCTTATTGAGTGAAATGTGCACTCATTTGTTGGGAACAAAATGACATGAAGCTAGTCCAAGTAGTAAATTAAGATTTTTCTGTGAGACTTTTATTAATTATTTTGTCTGTCCTTCCACAAGCGCGGATTTTATTTCATATTTCAGTTGGGATTCATTTTTGAGACTCTGAGTGTGGGGAACTATACACCATGCTACTGGTATGAGAAGTACTGGTAAAGAATAATAAATAGTAAAGATTATCTGGTATCTGTGGCTAAGGATGCTTTGTGGCCTTACATGTTACCTAATCCTGACTGTGCAACAAAGTCCACCTGGCAATATTTAAAAATATACAAAATCCCTGGCCCCTACATTCAGGCTTTCCAATTAAGGAGGTTTAGGGTAAGGCCCAAACATCATATTTTTAAATATCAGCAGGCAATTCTAATGGACAAACCAGAAGAGAGAAATGCAGTCCTAGACTGTTATGTAAGAGAAACGTACTTACTTGAATATATTTTCTAAAACTATTAACAATATAAATCTCATTTTTGAACATCTCCCAGCCTTCAGAATAAAGCTGTCCATTCAGTAAACAGAATCCCTTTTCTCAGGGTTTCTGGTTCACTTATGCGAAAAACAGTGAAGTTATTAAATAATTCATTGCATGTTGTAGAATCTTGTCAGTCTCTCTGTGTCTCATATTCTGGTTCATAAGCCAGGTTAGTAGGAAATATGTCTATCCTCAGTGTGCTACATCATGCCATGTAGTGTGCATTTAGGCCCCATTCTCAAGGTTCCTCTAACACAGTGTTCACCAAAATAATGCAAGTGATGTTGTAGCTAACAATTGATTTGGTTCTCCTTTTTCTTTAAAACACTGCAATAGAACATGGCACATGGTTTTTAAATCATATTTTGAATTTGGAAACTAGGGTTAAAATTAGAGCGCAATGGAAACTACAGTTATGAAGCCACTAATTACAGCAATTCATGTGGTAATAATTTTTTTTCTTTTCTTAAAAGGGTATTTGCTTTATCCTTTTCAAGTCTACCAGTTATAGGCATGTAATTTTGAAAGTGAATAAGATTGAATATTATTCTGATGTTCATAGTTCAGTGGAGGTAAAATATACATGCTACAAAAGGCTGTCAAATGAATCTTAACACATGTCCATGCCTTTGCTTTCTTATAAAAATATTTTTCTATTCAGATAGAGGAGCATTTACTAGAAGTAAATAGTAATCATTGCTGATATTGCCAACTATAAACAAACTGGACATATTGCAAGAAGGAGGATTGTCACACACATATATGTTACATATATGTATGTGTGTGTTTTATATATGTGTATATATATACACATATATATAACTCTCCAGTCATGAGATTTCTAAGCATTCCTATGGTCAGGCACAAAGGCCCTTTCTCTTATAGGCAGTGGAATAACGCTACACAAAGAAATGAGTGGGGGCAAGGGTTGAAAGTATGGCATGATCACATGATCGCACAGTTGACTAGGGAATGCTTTCCCCCAAGGCTAGCAAATGCTCCAGAGGGACCCTAAGGTTGGGTTATATGTTGGTTCAGCCTGAGGATGTGTCAAAGTTCAGAGGAGAGAGGTTTTAGTTAAGCTGGTCAAGGGTGTAGGTATTTTGTCCAGATTGGTCACTGATTACAAACAGTTCGAGTAATCATTTGTGAGACAAAGAATGGAAATTTGGAGGATATGTGTCTGTCCTGTCTTTTCATAGGTGAACTAGGACACTTGTGAGTTTTATCTAAGTCATATGGGGAAGTTAGTAAACTTCAGGGATAGGAGGATTTATTTAACAAAAACTGTTTTTCAGGTTCATAGGGTTTTGGTCAAGTTCAAAATTGTCAGTTTAACATCATAGAATGTAGCTGATTTTCATACAGTAAAAGGTATCATTTAGTGATGGCCTGGCCCTCAACCTAGAACTTTACATGTTCGCTTCATTTCAGCCCTCTGTGGTGTGAATTAGTATCCATTTTCAGGTGTAGAAATGGAGGCTTAGAGAAGTCTAATATGTCATAGGAGTTTAGTGTTTGATCTAGAACCCAAACTTGCATGTTCATTAAACGTGTGGAATACATAATCAAGGAAAAAACCACACTCTTTAATAATACTATTGGGTTTAACATTGAAGCAAAGAAAACTATTGCGTACAGTCTTAAACAGATATGATTTTTGCATTCTGAAATGCAGGCGTTTACTAAGCAGGAGACACAAATGAACAGGACCCTAAGGCTGAAATCTTCACAAAAGCATGACTGTGGCGGAATTTACCTCCCTGGTGAACTCCTCTGATTCTCTTGATTTTAAACATTATGGCAGGCTCTGTTCTTTTCCTTTGGCCCATGCTGCGAGATCATGCTGAGAAAGTTCTCTCTGCAGTCTGCTAACAGACATTTATAGTGGGATTTAAATTTAGTCACTTCTTATACAAATGAGTATATTGTATCCAAAAATCGACAGATTTTTTTTTTGTCACTGGATGGTTTTAAACTTTTTGAATTAAAAATGAAGTGACAAAATTTGATGGGGCTTTAAGCTAAATTGTTCTTAAGGAGAGTAATATGTGATATTCGAGCATGTAACTAGCATCACACTGTAGAGTTCAGAATTGTGAGAGAACATAAAGGTCATGGAATTCAATCCCCCACACCGTGCAGGAATTCCCTTGTAAGAGATTCCTAGTAACTAGTCATCTGAGCACTGTTTGAATTGAATGTCTGTGGTATTGGGAATTCTACTCTAGGGAGAGACTTGCCATTTTTGAGTAGCCCTAATTGTTGGAAATTTTCTCATATCGAATTGAGAAATATTTACCTAGCAAAGGAATACTTCATTTGCATCAGTGCTTTGAAAATGCACAAACACATAAATGAAAAATAACAAATAATCTCAAGATTGAATATCAGCTCCAGGGGCAGAATTAGTCTTAGCCCCACTCATTATTCAGAGACTGTTCCCCTCATGAACCACACTTTCTATGTCATAGGTTTTTCCTATTTTGTTTTGTTTGCAAATAAATTTGTAGAGTCGATATCAAAAATAGCACTTGGTCTTCCCTCTCTTGGAGCTAAACAGGTTTTATCCTTTTCTGGGGAATTTCCATTAGCTTCCCTCCCAATTGTAAATAAACCAGTATTGCCTCTGCTTGGAGTTCAGTTCTTTTATTCTATAGAAATGTGTGTTTTCAAATTTCCTTTGAAACAGTTATAATATTTGTCTGATTTCTTCATTTAATATGAGTAAAAATGAAATTTTAATGTGTTCATGTCCATATTTGCGTTAGTCATCGTCTTACCTTTTTCTGAAAATTATTTTTATAAACTTTTCTGTTCTTCCTACAAGATGTCCAAATGGATTCACCCACCAGAGCTAGGTAAACTTCCTCATTAAAGAAGAACACCTTGTAAACAATTTAAATCGAGGCTGTTCCTTTTCTTGGCTACCAAAGGTGACTTCTTAGTGGCAAAAGAAATATGTAGATGCTCTGTTTCTCTCATCTTTATTTTCTGCTCTACTAATTTTGTGTTTTGGTTTGTTCTTAGCCAGTCAGTTACTCTGCATTGCTGGCAAGAGAGGTTGGGAATTTTGTTTTATGATCTGAACATTTAGGAAAGTTAGTCCCCATCACTGGCAATGGTGGTTGGTAATTTGACTTCAAAGTGTTATCATTTGATGAGGTCTGTAGATGCATTAATGGTTTATAGAGAGTTTTTCTCTGTTGGGTGCAAGATGACAGAGAATCTGGCTTGTTAAGCTTTTCTGTTTGTATTATTAGTCTAGTTTGAACTCAAATCAGTTATGAATTTTATACGCACTTGAAAGTGAATATCTAGACTGGTGGGTGTTATATTCTGTTTATGCTTATCCCATGACTGGAATTTAAAATTGAAGTTATAAAATTTGTTTGAGTGTCCATATGTTTATATGTCTATAATTCTGAAAGCGCTATATATCTCATTGTATGTATATGAAGCATACCTCTATACAGTAAATCTAATTTAGACTATAAAATCTTTTAAAAGAGCTCTATTCTTATTGGCTTAGAGATAAATAAGTGCTTGTATTGATAGATCTTTTCTATAATTCCCCCTGAATTTAAGAAATTAAATCTCTAATACTTTCAGTGTTAAAGAGTGTATGTTTATGGAAATCAAAATGAAATATAAAATTTTAAGTTCATATACTTTCTGCAAACCTTTGGCATATGAGACTAGTTTAGATTAGTTTTGTTCAACAAAACAAAGTATGTTTTCTTTGAGTTATTGTCATTAATATAAAATGTACATTGTTCATCCTACATAGGTGTATTCTTCCCAAATGTGTGAAGTTTGTAGATTTATAAGCATTACTTGTAATTAATGTTTACAATTACTAAAAGTGCAGGAATATGGTAGAAAAGGTAGCCCAGGTCAAAATTTGTTCACAGAGACACTGACATAATAATAAATGGACAAAATTACCTTTGTGAACACTTTAAAAGCCAGTCAAGAGATTACAGTATCCCTCTTAGAAGTTTATCTAAGTGGATGGAAAAATGTGTAGGATTTGCATGCCCTAAACCCTTCCTTTATTTGGCATGATAGGGAGAAAACTATCAACCCCTCCTCTCTCTCTCAGGAGGGAACAAAAAGGGTAGACTATACATCCATTGTTCTGGGGTGTTGGCAGTCTGCCTGAGGCACTTTTCTGTTTGATCTGATCTAACTTGGAGTGTTTATGGGAACAGCTGTTTACACTGTTATTGGTTGTGGGCTGCTAAGATAGAAGATAACACCACTACTTGTTACAGTACCAGAGACATCTAGACTTCAGAAAGACACCAGGAGAGGTAAGAGATTTCAGGCTTGTAGTACAAATTCAGTGATCTCTTTAACTGGGAAATTATTATATGGGCCCAGAGAAGATGTAAAGTTTTGAGAAGTTCCCACAATCTTACCAGGGTGATTAGTGAAAATTTTCCCATGTATTAAGCAAAATTTAAATAAAGTCTCCCATAAAGATGGGAGGGATGATTTTTTTTTTTACAAATGTCCTTATAGCAACAAAAGATCAGGAGGCATACAAAGAAACAGAAGATCATGGCCCAGTCAAAGGAACCAGTTCAGCCTCCACAACTTAACTCTAAATAAAGAGATCTAGGAAATGCCTGAGAAGTAATTGAGGATAATTTTAAAGATGCTCAACTTGATGAAAGAGAAAATAGACAACACTACATGAAATCAAGCAAGTGATCCATAAAGACAAAAAAATATCAACAAAAGGGTAGAAGCTATAAAGAAGAACCACATACAAATTTTATGGTTCAAGTATGCAATTGTTTGAAAATTCCCTAGAGAACAATAGACTTGACTAAGTAGAAGAAAAAAAATCAGTGAGTTTAAAGATAAGCTATTTAAGATTATTGAGCCCAAGGAGAGGAAAAAAAATGAGGAGAAGTGAAAAGAGCCTAAGGGATTTATTGGTCACCATCAACTGGACCAATATATAAATTATGGGAAGGGGCAGAGAGCTGATTTAATGTAATAATGACTAAGAAATTTGTAAATTTGATAAGTGGACATACAAATTCAAGAAGTTCAAGAAACTCCAACTATAATAAATTCAAAGAGACCACACCAAGACACATTATAATAAAAAAAAGGCACAGAGAGAATTTTGACAGCATCAAGAAAAAGGTGATTGAGTACATATAAGGGAATTCCTCTAAGGATGTTAGCAGACTTTTCTCAACAGACATCTTACAGACTTGAAGGGAATGGGGTGATATATTCAATGTGCTGAAAGAAAAAACTGCCAAGCAAGAATTACTGTATTCAGCAAAACTGGGCTTAAAGAATGAAGGCGATATTAAGACATTAAGACGATGAAAATCGAAGGGTTACTGTTTATTTAGGCTCACTAGATTAACTTTAAAAATCATAAAACGTTGCTTACAAAAAAGCATTATATTATGCATGCTGCTCTGAGTAGATGCCAAAGACATGTTAGACTATTGTTACTTTTCCTCCCTGTTTCCCAAATGACTTCAAATATTCTTAAAACAATGATGTCTTAGACCTTCATTTTATATAGGATGAATGTATATTGCACTTTTTACTGGTGAGCTATTTGATTCAGGAAATGCAATATTGAGGAGCTAGATTTGAAATTTGGGGTATACACCGGAAACATGAACAGTTAATAAAATTGAAAATTGGAAAATGTCATACAGAAATAGAACCTCTAGTATTCCCAGAAAATGACAGAAGAATATGTAAAAATAACAAAGATTTATGAAATTATTTTCAATTATTCAGATTATTTTGTAGCTAACAATTTGATTAAAATGAAAGTATAGCTGTAACAGGGTGGTCCCAGGGAAAGGGGAAGTTCCAAAATCCTGGTTCTGCCCTAAGTGGGTGGAGCTAAGAAGAAAAAGAAGATTTCTGCAAAAAAAAAAGGAAGAAAGGAAGATGGAGAACAGCAAAGAGACCTGGAGGAGGCACGTAAAGCAGAGGGACCTGTAAAAAAACTGTGCTTGCTTTTTAGTCTTAGACTAGTTAAAACAGATGTAGGTGAAAGACCCGTGGGGAGGTTAACAATGGCAACTGTCATCTTAATTTTAATTTTGCTCTTTTCCTCCCAAATTTGTCAAACTCTTTCTGACCCTTTTCTATGGGTCTCTACTGAAAGGTCCTTTAAATGTGTGGCAAGTTTTTGGGCCTTGCTTTGGGCCAATCCTATTTGGCTGAACTTTTACCCTCAAGGAGATGGGTAACTTTCGATGTTTAACTTAGTAACTATATTCTTTGTTCTTTCTTTATTGTACCCTAATTGTATTAAAATTCCTTTCCATTAAAAGTCTTCTGTGTTTGTCTTAATGCGGCAAATAGCAAAACCCATTCAGAGAGGGCAGGCTTGGAAGTTCTGGGGTGCTCCTCTCCCTGCCCTGTAACATAGCTATAGTTTATTGGTTAAACTATAGCTTCTTGGAAGTACCTAAATAGCCTGTTGTTGAAACAAAACTAATACTATTGTTGATTAAAGTAATGAAGATCATTAATCTCAGCAGAGTCTTATTCTGGAGGTAAAAGTTCATAGGCTGCCTACCTTTCCCAGTTTCACAAACCGTTCAAGGAATAATATCATAGAAGCCCTGAATATTGATATTACATGTATTTTTGAGACTACTTGTACCAATATCCTGTGAACATGCTTTTAAATTCAAAGATTGGGAATGCAAGTTAATCCAACCACTATGGAAGGTAGTATGGAGGTTCCTCGGTCTACTAGATATGGACCTACCATATGATCCAGCAATCCCACTCCTAGGCATCTACCCAAAGGACAAAAAAACACTGATCCAAAAGAGTACCTGTACCCCCATGTTTATTGCAGCACTATTTATAATTGGTAAGACCTGGAAACAACCCAAATGCCCAAAAGCAGAGGGCTGGATCAAGAAGATGTGGTACATAGACACAATGGAATACTGTTCAGCAATCAAAAATGGTAAACTAGGGCCATTTATAGAAACATGGATGGAGCTAGAAGGAATTATACTCAGTGAAACAAGCCAGAAGGCAAGAGAAAAATATCTGATGGCTTCACTTTTAGGACTGTGAAAGAACAACAACCACAACAAAAAATAAAAAAGAAGAAAACAAAAAAACAAGAGAAAGCTCAAGGAAATGGGCAATTACAAACTCAAACAGATCAAAAGGTCAAAGATAAACCCAAGGGATCACTGGGGTGGGCAGAGGGAGTTGAGGGCAAAGACTGGGAGGAGGACACAAAGAGCACAAGGGACTGAGGTGATGGTGCACTGGTGAAATGGTGGTGGTGTTACTAAAGTGCTCCTCTCCGTGCCCTATAACAGTGGGAACCCCCTGGGGACTACAAATGATGTCAAATACAATTAATTAAATCTAATAAAAATAAATTCAAGGATTGCTTATTAAAGGAAAACTATTCATCTTTTTATGACCTATCATAAAATATACATTATTTTATCTTTCAAACTTGAGCTAAATGGCAGATAAAGAACACAAGCTAAATTTTTGTAAATTGTTCAGTCAAGTATAGGTATTTCACACCATTCACATTTTAATAATTTTTGCCAAAATTCTTGTGTGGAATTTTCTTAATGTGACTTATCTGCCAGTTTGACATATAGATTTCATTTATTTTTTTAAAAAAATTGAGGTAATGCTAATTTTACAATATTGTTAAAATTATTTTAAAAAGTAAAATCATGACTCATGAATGTAAAAGGAATTTGGGTCAAATATTTTATTCAGTTCATTAATTAATGAGGAAACTAGTAAGATGTTAGAACTGGTTAAAAAGGAAATAAACAAATCACAAACAATCCAAATAAAGCCTATTAGAAATTCTGAAATAAATTCCCAAATAGGCACAAACTGCTCATTATCCACAGGGCAGTAATCAATTGCATTTCCCTGAAGCACTATCATTTACATTTCTGTGGGCAAGAATTATTTGCATAATAATTAGTTTTCTACAACTGACAGAGATGTAAAATAACTCAAAGATAATGAAAAACAGATATAATCCAGAAACATACTTTAGAAAGCATAACCAGTGTTCTTTTTTTCTCATGTCAAGAACTTTCAGAGCTTTTCCTTATAGACCCAATTAAGATGAGAAATATTTTTCCACCTTGCCTAAGTCCCCATCACTCCATATTTAATGTTATCTATTTGATTCATGTTATTTGACACTTATTTAAATATAAAAAATGATATTCTTACTGTGAAGCTGAAGCTAAAAGAAAATTACCTAATTTTAACAAGTTAAAAATATGTTTTTTTAAAATTTTAACATTTTAAGTTCAATGAAATAAGAAACATAAACACCTTATTCTTTGTGATCTGCCAGTCTGTTGAAACTACCTTAGTCATGGCTTCCAGTATACATGTTTTTACTATGTTACCACTGTGCGTAAATGTTCTTGGCATAAAGTAGAGATTCCATCCAAGATATTTTCGTTTTTCATATAAGAAAGTTAAATGCTAGTCTAGTATACCCTCCTACAACAATGTGAAGATATATTTCAAGGAGTTTTATATGAATAATACAATTATGTAGATATAATAGATAAGACTCACTGTAGGAAATTTGACTTTCTGATACAATTATATTTTCAAAGAATTACTATTAAATGTTTTCAGTTAGATAGTATTGGGTGCAACGGAAATCATCCTGTACCTCTCTGGGTTCATCTTAACTAAAGAGGCATTAGACAGTTTTATAAGACACAAAAGTCAAAAGAAGCTTAATAATTACATGCATATCTCCTATATACATGGGAGAGACCCAGCATGACAGAATTACTCCCCATATGGCTTCAGGCACCATCTTAAATAGCTTAATTATGAAGGGGGAGGATTGAGGGATAAAAGGAGAAGGTCATGGAGTTATGGAGTTTATGAAGGAAAAGACTGTAAACAAAGGTAAGCAGATTTATTTCAGCCTTCTCCTTGAAAAGAGATGAGGAGATGAAATCATTCCCAGTATAGTGAAGGAGTAATTCTTACAGAGAAAATTCTTTTTCAAAGGTAACCTCAGCCTTCAGAGCCTTCCCATGAAATCAGTCCTTTGCCAGAAAACATATTTGGTGTTGGCAGAATTGTGTTCCCCTGCAATAGGATAAAAAATAAGTGTTATGTAGGTGCCATGTGAATTTAAATTTGCCACTTTATAACTTGTCCAGTTCTTTTGTATCCTTTAAACTAAATATTTTGTGTGTGTGTGTTTCTAACCTAGGGTTTCTGATTGTAGCATGGGGAGTAATATTCTCTGAGTTATAACATGAAAATGACGACGAGAAGTTTTAGAAGCTAAATTAAGTGTTACACTCTTTGAGTAATGAAAGAATCTTGTCTAAATTCTTTAACAAATCTTCCTTTAAGCATGATTTTTCAAAATTTTAGTAGGATATCACTGTAAAACAGTACCTATTTTGAGATTTTAAAATAATTAGAAGTCTTTTTGCATTAATGTGTGTGTGTGTGTTTAGAAAATATTAGTTTGTGCAATTGATAGAGGTTTGGCTTGCAGACCACGAGTTGCAAACTGTAGAAAATCTGTTTGAAGTATCACTAGATTCAAAAGTAGGCTTATTGGAGTTTCCCTTACAAAATAACCCCAAAATGTATCCTGTTAAAATATGAAAGACTTGTGATTGTTAACAGTTCTCTCAAAATTTAGACACAGTTTTAAATTTGTGTTGTTTTACTTAGTTGAGAAATATTTATAGAGCTCATAAATGAAAAGTTTTATCAATGAGGAATAGCATAAATTGATTTATGCTTAGTATGTGTAATTAGAAGGGTGCTACCACAAAAATGATAGGTTTTAAATGATTTATTCAACATTCAGGGTCTAACTTAAGCAGCGGTATAGTCATTTCCCAGTTTGAGTAGTAAAAAATGTATTGCTAAGGCAGTTAAATTTCATTTCTCTCCTCTCTGTCATTGTTCTCATCATCTTCCCTCTTCCCCAGAGATAACCACTATCCTGAAATTATTAAATTCTGCATAATTTTAAATTATTTTTTAAAGATACAGGTGTTTTCCTAAACAATATGTAGTATTACTTACCATTACTGAACTGTGTATATAAATGGTATGATAAAATACCTATTTTGCAACATAATTTTGTTTGATGCCTCGGATTTGTGTGGCTCTTGCTTTTACATTGTTAGTGATGTCGCGTTCTATTCCACTGTCTAGTCTACATTTGTTATTACTTGATAAGCTGTCCAGGAAATTAAAGTAATGTTATATATTGTTCTTACTTTTATGCTTATATTTTAGGACTATTAAAATAAGTTTATTTTGAATCAGCAAGGAACAAAGAAATGTTCATATTAATATGAAGATAAATTAATTTTCTTACTACCTTTGCACGAGTAATTTAAAAATAAGTAAATAATGCACTGATTCAAGAGTAAGGCACCGCTGTTCATTTTAATTCTACTTAATTTGGACGTAAGATATTATGTTGGAAAACTAATAGCATCAGTATTGGTTAGTGATGTGAGACAGAGGACTTGAAAGATAGATCGGGGATGGCTAGTAAGGTTCTGGTCGCATGATGAAGTGACTTGACTTGATGTGCGTAAGGACCCCTTTTCTAATGGGCTGTGCCATCTTAATTGGTTACATGCTGGTGTAAAACATAAAAACAAGTTAATCATAATGATATTTCACAAAAGTTAAACAGTTAGTTAACAATTCAGCCCAGAAAAATTTTCTGGCCATTTTGCCTTTCACTCCATCTTAGCCTTGACAGATAAAGAAACACAACGTGTGAGAAGAGAATGTGCTTCTGATTTTACCTCTGATTGGTATGCCGCGCATGGTTTTGTTATAATATGGAGAGCAGTATGCATGTACAACCATATTAAATTGCCAAAGTGAGTATATCATAATGAGAACATGTACTCTTATTGCTATGTTCCATCATGAATGGGAGAAAACAAGCCTGGAGATACGGAGATATAGGAGTTTTGGAGCTATCACAGATTTGAGGCATGGGCATTTTCAAGTATGTTAACTCTTATGGGAACATCTAGTTTAAACAGTGGAAGCCATTTCTTACTAATTGTTTTCATTTTATTTGAAATAATGATGTGTCTTTGTTAATATCTGCATTAAATATTTCTGCTGTAAATCTAAATTTAACTTGATTTCCCTTTTTATTTCCTACCATGAACTTTGTGTGTTAGTGATTATGTTCTCATGGAAAGGAAATCATAACTGACAACAGTTTATGAATACAGATCTTTTATTACTTAATTCTTAAACCTCTTCCATTTTATTTATCATTTGACAGTCTTATTTCACAAATAGCAAAAATTGTATGCAATGTAGTACCTTTTTAATACTATTTACACTAGGTCTTTCAAGTTAAAATTGTAAACTGTTTCTATGAACATCAAAATTTTTGATTAAGTAAAAGTTACTATCTGAATTTTTCTCTTCTGGATTAAATAACATGATATAAAACATTATGTTGTTTTAGTATATTATAAATACTATGCTAATATATTAGGATGTAATTATTTTTCTTGACTGTACATATTAAAACATGTCTTTGATTTTGCATTTGCATAATGAGCATTTTATTGCAATCCCTGAGATTTCACAGCTGCTAAGGCAAAAACTATATTCTAATGAGAATATATGTTGAGGATTCTACATCAGAATCTAAAAGATTGAGGTGAATAAATGATTTGGTGTGAGGGAGAACAGAAACTTATTAATACTAAAATATTTGGGGACTTTTACACAGTGTCTGTCTGCATTAAGAAACTATTTGCAATTGAAACATTTTCATCTGAACTTGAAAGGCTAGGCTAGCAGTGATCAACTTTGTCCTATTTGGAATGAAGCACTGATTTTTCCTTTACTTAAATGCAGATATTTTTTCATTCATCTCCCTCTAACATCTTTCAAGTTATTAACCAGATTCCCTAAGGGAGAAGCCATCTACCCCCAAAATAGCAATAACTTTTTGAGGGTTTTGTGTGTGTGTGTGTGTGTGCGCGCGCGCGCGCGCGCTAGCGGAGGAGAGGGGGGATTGGCTTCAGTTTCTTCTACCTTCTCTACTAGATTCACCCTCTTTGTTCACCTCTCTAAAGGAAGCATTGTAAGGAGGCTTTCTTAGGGGGGAATTTACAATATCTTGTGACATAGGACTCCTTTTTCCCTTAGGCTAGACACTTTCTCAGTGAAAGAAGCCTTTTATCAGCATCCATTATGCTCCTTTCTCACTGCTATAAATCCTCTATATTTTCTTAAATAGGACAGATTATGTTAGGAATCCAGTTCCATTGAGTAGTGCATGAATTTAGTTGTGCGTGGGTTTTTTCTTTCTAATCTCTATAAACTCTGATAGTTTAAGCTTGGAGAGAACTTGCCTTTTTTTGTTTGCTTTGTTCAGTTGTTAAGCTTTATATGGTAAGTGATGAGAAAAATTGATGAAAGAAAATCTTAAAAGGCCATGAAATTGTCATCTAGTCTGGATAAACACCTCAGTTTAAATGTGTCTGCCACTTAACATATTTAAGTTCTCTAGTGGGTGAACACTTGTCCAGTCTTGAATTGAGTAAGATTCAAAGCTCTCAATTTTAATTTTGTAAAGTTCTGTTGTTGATCATGCATTGTCAAACACTTTGTTGGATATTAGAGCTGTTTATTATCAGATTGTTCCTTAATACAAGAATTGTAACAACAGATTACTTTTACTAAATACCTTAAATTTATTTTTGGAAAATGTTTCTTTGTATTTCAATTCCTCAAATTCAAAGCACCAAGCAAAATGATAACAATAATTTTTGTTGTTGATTTGAGATCCTGTAATATAGGGTGGACTTGTTTTTTACTAGGAATATTTTCTTTCACTTAATGTATTATGACCCTGCAAAATCAGTTAAGTTTTCCAATTAGCTTAATATTTCTGAACAACACCTTTATTTGACATTATATTTTCTATCAAAATGTGTAATTGGATCCTGTCTGAATAAATGGTAAAAAAAAATTAGGTGCTTTACACATATCCATTTTAGTTACTTTTTAAATTAAGTTCCTCTTAGGAGGTATTAGTTGAGGTGAAAATTGCTTTTATCACTTGTAAATTCAAGAACTCTAGTCCATCAATCACGCAACAGTCATTGCAATCTCATGGAAAGCACTGCAGTAGCTACTTTATGAATGAATGACAATATTTCATTTTGTAATTAACAATGCCTGAAAACAAGTGAAGATGTTTGTTGTAGTCTAAACAACACTCCATGTGAAATAGTTACTTGTCTGCAATTTTAGTATAATGAAACAGGAAAAAAGTGTGATTCTTCTTTGTGTGAATATATGGAAAAAATATTTTAAATATTTATTTATTTATGCATGCAAGAACTGGGGTACAGACAGAGCTGTTGGGGTTGCTGAGAGGATTCACCAGAGACAGATTGGAGAGCAAGCAGAACAGGTGAATCTACTGAAATACACTGCTGAGGGGAGCAGTGGGCCAGACAGGAGAGGTCTGCTGTATCATGTAGGTTAGCTCCCTGGTTGAGGATTGAACTCAGGTCATAGATGATAGCACTGAGACCTGATATATGGAAAAAAATTTACCAGATGTAATAATGATTTTATTTTACCTGGGATCAAAATAGTAATAACTTCATTCATTCTCTATGTACTTATATATTTAGAATATTTTGAATAAATCTGCACTTCTGTAAAAGTCACCAAAATATGCAATTATATTAAGAATATTACAATTCCTATACTAATATAGTTCCTGAAATCACAAATTGCATGTTATAGGTAAAGAACAAGTGTAAATAGATATAATGCCAGTTATTTCCTGAATTGGTATAATATTCTTAGGAAAGTAAATTATGCTTAAGTATTTATATATCCATTCTACTTATATGAGGAATTTGATTTAAACTGACTAATAAATAATATTTGTTTGTCGTATTTCACATTTTCCATTCTTTTTGTGACTGTTATGTGGCAATCAAAAGACAAAGACCAAAATGTCACATCATACTCTTAAGTTTAGAGTCTAGTATAAAATGTCAGTCTAATATCATCTGCATAAAATTAGATTAAAATTTATTTTGTTTGATAATTAATGTTAGAGTTGTTTAAAGTAAAACTTGAAAACCTAAAATGGAAAAGTTCAGAGTGAGATGAATGTTTTTTTTTTCCCTCTTGCAAATATCAGCCTTATTTCTGAACATAGCCTTGATGATACTTTGAAGAAAGTATCACATTTCTCAGCAAGCGTTCTTAGCTGCAGATTTTTGGTAGCTGTTCTTTATCAGGTCGAGGAAGTCCTTCTCTATTGCAGACTTCCTGAGTATTATGAAAGCATGTTGGATTTTTGTCAAATGTTTTTTTCTGTATTAAGTGATATGCTCATAGGTTAGTCGTCTTTAGCCTTTTGATGCGGTGGATAATGAGGATTGATTTTCAAATGTTGAACCAGTGTTGCATAACTGGAATGAATCCTGTGTATTCATGGTATATTGTTCCTTTTATGCATTGTTGCATTTCATTTGTAATAGTTTGTTGAATATTTTGATATATATTTGAGGGATATTGACAGATAATTTTTCTCCGTTTATAACCAGAGAACTAGCTACCTGATTGTGGTTTTATGTTAATGTTGGCCTTACTGAATGGGTTAGAGAATGTTCCCTTTGCTTGTTTTCTGAAACATATTGGAAGAATTATTCTCTTCCTTAAATGCTTGGTAGAATTCGCTGGTGAACTCATAAAGGTCTTAGTGTGTTTTTTATTGGAAGGTTACTGATAATTCATTTAATTAATTTATTAGATATAGAGTATGTAGATTATCTCTCCATATGTGAGTTTTGATATTTTGTGTCTTTCAGGATCTACTTAATATAATTTATCTGATTATTGGATATATACTTACATTACTCTGTTATTTCATGTTGTGGGATCAGTAGTTATGAAACTTATTTTTTTATTAATTTGTGCCTTCTCATGGTTAGTGTGACTAGTGGTTATTCAATTTTATTGATATTTTAGAAGAATGAGGTTTTATTGATTTCTTATATTGATTTCTAGTCTAAATATTATTTATTTGTTCTACTGGTTTTAGGTATAAATTGCTTTTCTTTCTCTGGTTTCTTACTGTGGTATCTTAGCTTATTGATATTAGATCGTCCTCTTTTTATTTTTTTAAAAGATTTATTACGTATATAAGATCTACTGAAATACATTGCTGAGGGGAACAGTGGGTGAGACAGGAGAGGTCTTCTGTAACTTGTGGGTCAATTCCCTGGTCAGGGATCAATCTTGTGCTGAGGTGGCTATGGATAGCTTCATAGGGCTGCGACTTCACCCCTTGCACCTCCAGGAGCCCCTTCCTCTTTTTCAATATATTTGCCTAATGCTCTAAATTTCCTTTGAGGCAGTACCTTCACTGCTTCCCATTCATTGGGATAAGTTTTGTTTTTGTTTAGTTCAAAATATTTCTAAATATCTCTTGATCTATTTTTGATTCATGTGTATTTAGGAGGTGTTTAATTTCTAATTATTAAGATGTTTTCCCCTTATTGGTTCTAGTTTAATTCTATTGTGGTCTTGAAAACATAGCCCATATGATTTCTATTCTTTTAAATTTGTTAAGAAACATTTTACAGCCCAGAATGTGTTCTGCATTAGTGAATGTTTCATGAGAGATTGAAGAGAATGCATGCTCTGCTCTTGTTGGATGTGAGTAGTCTAGAAATCTCAAATAGGTCAAATTAAATGATAGTGCTGTTTAGGTCAATTATGTCCTGAATTTCTGCCTACTTGAGCTATCAATTATTGAAATGAAATCTTTAACTTTAATAGTCTATTTTTCCTTTCAGTTTTTACCTTGTGTATTTTCACAATCTTATTAGGGACTTACACATTTAGGATTGCTCTGTCTTCAAGGGAACTTACTTCTTTATCGTTAGGTGGTAACCTTTATCTCAGATTATTGTCTTGTTTTGAAATCTATTTTGTCTGAGATTAATATAGCTGTCCCAGCTTTAAAATATATTGTGCTAACATGATATGTCATTCTGTATTCTTTTACTTTTAACCTGAGTCATTATATTTAATATAAAGTAGATTTATCGTAGATAATACAGTCTTTTTTAAACTTCTGATAGTCTTTTAATTGATGTGTTTATATAGATTATTCACATTTAAAATCATTATTAAGACAGCTGAATTAATAGCTATCATGTGGTAACTATTTTATATTTATTGTATTTGTTATTTGGAGAGAGGGTATAACAGGTAGATTTATTAGTCCTTGGAATATAAGTTGGAATATAAGTTTATGGTTCTAGCGGAGATATATATAGCTTTAGAGGTTTCTTCATGAGCATTCACATTCTTTCCTAGGAAAGCTAGGAAATTAGATGAAAAAGGATGAAAATATATGATATTACTTCCTGTCAGTTTTTACTCAATCTATGTAAGTTGTGTAATTTTTAAGCTTCGAGGGTTTTGTTAGCTTCCTTATTTTGCCTTCATGAATGTTTCAAAATATTTAACATTGTACTTAACTGGATTTTGAACTTCACTCAAAGGGTTAATAAAACCATTTAAAAAGGTATTGAATTTCTGAAAAAGTTTGTTATCCAATGTTTTATTTAAAGTGGGTAATAATAGTCTTTTAACTTAGTTTCCATGCTTATATTTCATAAAATACAGTCATTTTATGTTTAGATTTTAAATGATATTCCTACAGTATTGTGATATAGATGTCAGTAATAGCTTCTTGCTTTCAGGGAATATTTTTCTGGTTATAATAAAAAGTGGTTCCTTTCCCTTCTCAAATTTGCAAACTTACCAAAAGCCCTCAATATGTTTTTCCACAAAGATATAACAGAACTTTGCTACTGAATTCTTCAAATGAAAGTATGATTTTCTTTTTGGATACTTAACATCAGCTCTGTATGAATCCATCTTATGTGTCTGCATTTAAAGGCTTTACCCTTGTGACTACTTCAGAAATCTGGAGTATTTTATGTTAACCAGGCTAATATCATAAAATCTACCAGTCTGTATCAATCAAAAGGAAATGCCTTATTAAAAAAATCAAATAAATGACTCTATTGCCCTTTCAGTCTATGAAGTCTGATAGTGTCTGGGTCAGACAGTAATCATTTAGAAAGACAATCAAAATGCTATTATTTGAGCATAATTATCTTGGCTCTCTAAGCTAAAAGGAAGCCTTTTCCAAACTTAGGACCTCAACTCCTTTGCGGGCTTTTCTTTTAATCTGAGAAACACTGCTACCTTTTGTTTCTCTCAACTCAGTCTGAGCACACCTCCCTTAGGGTTGGTGTTAAGTGACTACCACAACAAATGAGTTGATGTTAGTAATATGTGGAATCTTAGGATCTGTTTTACTCCACTTATTTTACAGATCAATAAATATTTATTGAACTACTACTGCATATAGAAAGAAAAAGCACTGGTATTTATAAACTAAGATTTGTTACCGAGGAAGGAAAAGAATGTTTCAAAAGGCAGAAATAATCATCAGTGTTAGTTAAGTAAGTTCAGCATTATTTTCTCATTAGAAAAGAAGAAATTATTTTCACTTAAAAAGCAAAACAAAAATTTATAAAAACTTTTGGAATAAGTCTTCCTCTACTGTACTTGTCTGTGTCTAAAATGACCATAGAATTCTAAGATAGATGAGTAATATAGATAATGGTTGCTGCTTAAGTGTGCTTATGTTTAACCCTAATTCATCACTGTCCAATGGTTAATAGATTTAGTGTGACTGCATTAAAAGCACATATACTCTTTTTATCAAAAAACATAATCTGTCTTGTTTTTGTCATGTTGACAATGGGAAATTTAGTCGTATAAAGGTTGCAGAATTTATTGAGAAAGGGTATCTGATGGCATTAAGGATGTCTTCCTCGAAGCAATTTCAGATATCAAAGTTACTTACTGATGCTCAATCTCTGGAAATGATCATATACCAACAATTTCCAAAGAGCAGTATAGAATACTAATGTGTGATTATATTTTTAGCAATGAAAATGCAAATGGTTCTGAACTGAATGAATGTTACACCACAACTAGATGATGAATATTGGACATGAATTTCTTTAGCAAAATAATCCCATGAATCACTAATATGTCCATAATAGAATAAGTTTATTTTTTTTAGTTTAGTATAGTAGCATAGATTATAAATCAAAGAATCTTCTGTTTATGGGGTTTAAAAGTTTTTTTCCAGCAAAATATTATACTTTATAAAGGATTTTTTTTTTCCGGAAGTGGTTTGGATTGCATGACAATATCTTCTGTTTGATTTCATCTAGATGAAAAGAAATAGACACAAATTATTTGAGCAGAAAAGTACAGATTTTGCATACATCAATATTTTATTTGGCTTGAGTCATAGGGTTTGTCCATCCTACGCATCATGGCATTTTCTTTCCTAGAATTGTTCTTTCCCCGTATCTCCTCCCTACGTCCACACATTTCTTTAAAATTTGGTTTCAAATATCACTTCCTTTGGGAAACATCTCCAGACTTTCAGATAAGGTCAGGATCTAAGTGTCACTTCTACCTAATACTTACCACATCTAGAATTAAAGATTAGTTGCTTAATGGTGCTAGTTATCACTAGACAGAAAGTTCCTCGTGGCCATATGCCCTGAGCGCTCTGTTCATGGTTGTATCTCTATGGCCAGGAGCATTGCTCTGAACATATGGCCCCCTCAATAGGCATTTTTTGGATAACTTAAGGAGGATATGAGCAAAGGGAGCCTAGAAAATGTATTGGATTCAAATCCTTGTGGGTTTGGGAGGTATGTTTTTACTCTCTGCAATTTGGGCACCATTAAGAATTTGTAGCAAATGGAAAATAGTTCTCTTGTCAGATTGCATGAGTAGAAAGGTTTGAGAGGAGCATGACCAGTAGGTTCCCTATCACAGTACTTTTACCTCAACCTTGAATAGGATATGCACAACCATGAATCAAGAGATGGCACACTGGGAATGGATTCATGCTGTATTGGAAGAGGAGACTTGATAGCACTTTGCCTTTGTTTTTTTTTTTTTTAAAGATTTATTCATTTATGCATACAAGCACTGGGGCACAGACCAGAGGTGTGGGGGGCGAGAGGACTCACCACAGAGAGCAGGGAGCAGAACAGGCAGATAACAGAAGTACACTGCTGAGGGGAGCAGCGGGCACAGCAGGAGAGGTCCGCTGCGCCATGTGGGTCCCCCCCCTGGCCGGCAGCAGGGATTGAAGTGCTTCAAGTGGCTGCAGTTTGCCTCATAGTGCGTTGCTTAACCCACTGCACCACCAGGGGAGGCCCAGCACTTTGCCTTTGAATTGATGTGGAAAAGGATTATCAGAGGGAATTTGAAGGTCTCAAGCCTAGTGATGGGATGAATGATAATGACATCATTCAAGTGGAGGCAAGTCAAGAGGAGTACATTTGGGTAGGAATAGCAACAGCAGTAAAACAGCATGTTTCCAGTTAAGGAGAACTCTGCCTCATACTATAGTAGATATACATACATTCTTTCTATTTTTTTCATATATTCACTTTAATATGCACAGTAATTCAGTATTGCTCTTCCATTCTTACTATTATGAAAATTAAGTCTCTCTGGGATTAAGAAACCTGCCTATATCACACAGTTCAAAAGAGTACAATTTTGCATTTCATTCTGTATTTTATGCTGACTCCATTATGCTGTATTAGGGAGAATAAGATGTTATGATGATAGAATTTATATATACACACACATAATATAGTAGTGCATGCATTTATGTATGTGTGCATGTGCCATTTGTGTCTCTGTGTCTATATATGTATTCATTTGCTAAATTAAAACAAGTTTATGGATATTCAGTAGGTGATATTATTAGACAAGATTCTAGAGTGATGTTGAAATTGGAAATAGGCATTTTATTCCCCTATCGAGTTCTTATATTTAAAATAAATTTGAAAGCATATAGTAAGCTTATTTTACTAAATTTCTGCATATTAATAAAGCAATAAGAGGACATTTTGAAGGAAATTACAACCCCAACCTTCTGAATTTTTCTTTTGTAGGTAAGGTTGAAAAAGTAAGAATTATCAGCAAATCATTATGATTATCTTATTATCTAATATCTAAAAAGATTTTGTTTCTTATTCACTTTGTGTTAGAAGTAAACTCATATTTATTTTTGTGTTTTTATTTTATATAGTCCTTCAGACGCTATTTGTAGTGATATATAACTTAAAGCCTTTAAAAATAGCTGTTAACAAGATGCCAATTTTGATAGTGTGGGCTTCTTTCTCTTGTAATTGGAGATCCTAATGAGCATTGTAATGATTCAGGAAGATGAGAAAAGGGATTTAATAATTGAAAATTGACTGTAAGGGTAGTTTTGTAGAAGTATATTAAAATCATAAATCATAGAGTATTTTAAATGTGATTATTTCACATTAGATTGGAGAAAATGAAAATACCAGAGGAAACACGTGAACAGTTTTGTTCATCTTTGCAAATTCTTGAGCAGCGGCTCTAACATATTGGCTCTGACCAGCGCACACTGAGTATTTCCATTCTTGAATTACACATACGATTTTATATTGTACCTCATAATCTCATGGTTAATGGTACATTGCCTTTGAAAGGCATTTTAGTTTCAGTGTGTACACATGCTTCTCTCTTTGAGTTGATGGCACAGTCCTCCTTTAGGGCCTGAATATATTTTCTAAATATTTGTATCCTATACAATGACTACAGATAAGCAGAATACAGGATAAAAAATATTTAGGGAACTTGGTAAGAACAACATTTCCAGTGTCATGGAAAGATGGAAATATTTGTTCTTCTCCGACAGGTTGGGGAAAATCTAATGAAATGGTTCTATCTCTTTTACGTTCTGGGTGAGCCATATGCATCTTAGGTGTTTTCTCATCTAAAAAGTAGTGATACTCAAACAATGTACCAGTTGTGGATTTTGAGAAATTGAATTTTAGATATATTTGTGAGTATTTGGAATGCAATAGCTACTATAATATTTCGTTTTACTATCATGTGATATTTGTAAAAGAAGTTGGACAATACTGCTTTGCATTTTTATACCCAGGCATCTTCAAATTAAAACATAGGCAGGGTGGTAATTTGTATAAGATGGTTTTCAATACTCAGGGTTAAAAACTTTGCCATGTGTCTACATTTTTTGATATGCTTGAATGAAGTCCTAGAAAGCTCAGTGGGATAGCAGCAAATATCTAGATACTGTGCTGAGTCAATAATACATGGGTGGATGAGATGAACATGGTCCCAATCTTCATAAAACATAGAGAATGAATGTAGCAAAAGAAAATATAACTTGAATACCAGAAAGTGTAGAGTCATAAATCATTTGAAAATTATAAAATGTTCTTCTTGCAGCCCTCTACTGTTGGGTAATTTAAATGGTCTCTAGTCTCATTATTGTTAAGTTACTTTATTTTCCAAATAGTTCTAAATAATTCCACCAGCTTTATATCTTATTACTTCTTATGTCAAAGGGGATATCTGATAAGTCAAATTTAGAATGAATTGCTTTTCAATCTCACTGTGCTATTTAAAACTTTCTAACTTCACAGTTAACTTTGACATTTGAGCCTTCTTGTCTTCCACTATTTAATAGGCCTAAAAATATCTACACCACCTATATCACAAGTTGTTCTTTGAACATTTTGAAACTATAAATCACTATGCAAATAGTGGATATTGTTATTTGATTCCCGCTAACCATATGGATGTTTTTGTTGGTGGTGCCTGCCAGCAAAACTGGTGTTAGCTCAAAGAGAGATATCCTTTGTATATTCTATGGAAATATTTAAATTATGAGCTTTCCTTAATAAAAATAATCACTTATCAAGAAATTATTGTTTGTTTCTTCCTCTATGTCATTTCTCACCATTGAGGCATGCAAACTAACACCATATGAAAATAAGGGTTTAATAATGAGAAATGAAGATTGTTGCCCTTTTTATTAGGTGATATTTTTTACCATGTTTTAGGAAGAGTATAGGCAATGCGATGTAAAATCATCAGCCCTCAGGCCCCAAATCCAGCAGACTTCCCTTTGTAGTTTGTCCCTAATATTAATGATACTTCTTTAGGCTACTACCTTAAAATAATGCTTTCTGAACGCATATAATATCCTAAGATCTGCTGCACATGCTTTATATATGTGGGCTATTTACCCAGTGACTCTTGAGATAAATTACTGTGGTTGTCCCTATTGGATAGATGAGGTAACTCAGCTAATAAACTTTGATGACAAGATTTCAAACCAACTGTGTTTACCGGAGCCTGTGCTCTCTCTATTATACCAGTTTTCTCAGCTTCTCCTCCTCTTTTATAGAAGATATTGTAACTATTTTATAAATTTGTGAGGTTAAAATAAGAGGTCATGAATACACAGTGATTCAACTGCATCATGTAAGCACGCAGCTGTATGATTAGAATGATAGATACTGCAAACATCTGTTGATCAATATATTCATTTCTTCCAACTTGGGTAGTGATATTAAAACTAGAATAAGTTCTCAGAAGTGCAAAAGAAAACATAGATATTTGTTTGCTTCCATTAGTTCGTAGAGATCTAAGTGAAATCAGTTACTTATCAGTAGAATGATACCATCCAATATAACTTAGAGAATGTAGTTGTTTTTTGGTGGGGAAAAAGAACGTTTCTTCCACATTACCATTTGCTCTTAGATTAGATGAAGTTTCTGATTTTAATCATTCATTAATATAAAATTTAAATAACCACAGAGAGCTGGAGCTTTCTGTGACATAGATGTTGACCCCTATATACCTAATGAGGGCAATCGGCTCTAAGAAACACTGTCAGCATTCTTAGAAAGCTCAATTCTTGCTGGGACACTGGCTTTTTGTCTGGATATATGACTCCATGCAAGAAGTTGTAAATTAACAATATATGAATGTGCATTCAAAGGGAATTGCAAGAGCTCAGCATTATATCAGCCATGACCGCATCTTTCTCTGGGTTTAGCATAACAGAAACCAGTGTACTTCAAATCTGGAGACATACTACCTCCAACATTTCAACCTAGGCTGCTGTTATACTCAGGCTCTAGCAGTCTATGCGTAGATGCTTTGCGTGTATTTTTTAGGGCTCTGCTAGGTCTGCATCTATCAAATCCTCATTTGTGTAGGAAGCATCTGGGGAGCTTGTTATGGCAATGTGGTAGGTGCTCAATTGTCTGCATTTCCACCAAATTATCTAGATAATAAGATCACTATATTTTTAATCTGTATTGCTGTGTATTTTCTAAAGTTATCATTTATATTTCAAGGATCTTTGTTAATTACCATTTAGATCTGGAAAAATTTATCTTTACTTGGTTCCCAGTGTATATGATAAGACCTCAGGTCCACCCATTATATTTATCATCACTGCTTGGATCATAGAATATTAGCATCAAAGTGTGGAATTTGCTTATTTTCTCTGCTGAAAAACACTCTTTTCTTGAGTCCTCCTTGATAAACATCATCATTTTTTTCCCCACTGTGAATGATAGTACTTCAATATTGAAGCATGAGGCGAAGATCATAACCTCATCAGAAAAAGTATTTTAACTTGAACAATACTCTCTTCTTTGCCTGAAGGAGGATACATTATTAGTGACATGTACTTTGTTTCTTGATACAGAAAAGATAATATAAAAGTTGTTTCTACTGTTTCTTCAAAGGAAGAAAAAGCTTTGTATGAGCCAACTTTCTTGAATGATTTTGTTGCCAGGAAAATGTTAACACACTTCATTTACCATCTTTAAACTTTTAGAAATATAAATGATAATTTTGGACACTTCAGTTTGCTTTATCTTAAAATCAAATTCAGTTCTTTGTTTTTTTTTTTTTGATAGGAAGCATGATTTATAGCAACTTGGAGTCCGCAGTATGGGAGGTTTTGCATTTTAGTTCAGTGTAGACCTAGTGCCTCCATGAAATTTACTGGCACCAAGTAACTCTTTGATCCTGGTAATTGTGGGCAGCAGTGGCAGTTTAAGTACAGTGATTCCTGGGAAGGGTAAAAAGGAGGCATAATCAAGCTTATCTCTGGAGATGTTTCAAAGCTTTAGGCAATATGTGTCATCCAGCCCCTCCCTGACCTTGAATTTCAGATATACTGCTTCTGGGTTAGAAATCTCCAGATGGATATGTGGTAATAAAGGGTTGCTTACTTACAGTTTCTTTTTAAAAATTGTAGTATAGTATACATGACTTAAAATTTCCTGTTCAATTTTATAGCTCTGTGACATTTAAGAATGCTTACAGTGTTGTGAAGTCATTACCACCATCCATTTCCAGAACTGACTAATTTTTCAAGCTGTAGTTTTGTCATTTAGAGTCTTACTTTCTAGAGTTCGTTCGTCACTCATCTTCAATTCATTGTGTACTTGTTTTAAGCTTTTGAGATTATATTTTAAATGGGCGTGTTGAATACCATCTGTGTAAGGGCGTTGAAATAATCTGACTTTCAAAAATACGATTCCTGTTTTGCTGTTGTTGTTCCTCGTGACTTCCTTTTTTTAGGAATATTTTCTTTAAACATATTGACAGTCAGTTTGACAAGCTGTCACTTCTGGCAAACGCCACTTTCTCCATGAGTAATTTCCTTCTTTCAACAAACAGCATTAGTCACCATTTCTTATTATATTGAAATTCTCCTTTTAGCACTGATAATCTATAATCCTTTGACTAATAAATCTCATCAAAAATATTACTGAACCAGAAATCAGAGGGCCAAATTTCCTTACTCAGAAAGGAGCACATTCTTTTTCCTTGATAATGACAGTGGCCAAACTATAAATACATGGAAAATTGATCAAAATGATTAAATTTTCATTTAAGTGAAATGAAAATTTGTGGGCCTTAGAGGTAGCAAGGCCAGTGCCTGCACGCAAGGTAAGCTTTTCAAGATGCACTGCTGAGTAAGGAGATGAGGGTATTTGATGCTTTTTTGGAGCAACTTTCAACTAGGCTGGGACACATGTTCTTCTCCAACTACGCCTCCTCTAAATTCTTGGAAGGAAAAGTGCAGGATGCTATGAAAATGAAACTGGTGAGTAACCTTTTTTCATGGTTTTCAAGACATTAATGAAGGGTTTGTCAAGAATCAAGGAAACCTTCCCGGATGTTAGAAAAGAGATACTGCTAAGGAAATGTTTGCCAGAAGGACTAACGGTATAGCATTCCTGATAAAGTGGAGGGCCTAATCAAAGGTTCTGACTCAGCCTGGCAGCAGAAGGGAATTTCTGAGGCCTGGCGCAGGAATGAGAGACTGGTTTGTACATAGGTTGTAGATCATGTAAAACTTGGTAGAGGACTTCAAAGTTTTGGGATCTATAAGTACAGTGGGAAACCACTGCAATATTTTAAGTGGGAAATTGACATTTTTCATTTTTATTTTGAAAACTAGAGTTGACATTTTTTAAAAAGAGGTCTTTTAAAAAGTAACTCTTGCTACTAAGTGGTAAAAACAAAGCAAGCATGTTTAGGGGGATAAGCTAGATTGTTCTTGCCAAGGTCCAAGAGTATTTGCTCTGTCTTGGAGTAAATGAGATGAAAGACACTGCAAGAACACCACATGTGCTCAATAACTGAGGGAGTGAAGTGATGTACTTGCCTTCAGGAACATTAACAACACTTGAACAGCTGTTAATGCCTGTTGCCCTTAGGAAATTTATGTCATCAAGCATACCGTGTTTCAACCCTCATTAACTTATTTCATAAGGCATTATATATCTGACTGTGATCCTTCCTCATGATTTTTGTATGAGTCTGGGACTGCTCTCTGTAGTCATAGTTTATATAATTTAAAACATCTATCTTATCTCTGAAAATGCTTCTCCAATAAAGTTGACGGCATATTTTTGTTGAAGTATGGAATGTGGAATTAAGGTTTTTTTGAATTCTGGCTCTGCCACTTACTAGCCATTTGAAGTTGAGTAAGCTGTTTATCATTTCTGAACCTCAGTTTCCTTATCTGGAAATAGGGACAATCATATCTACTTTTATGTAAAGCCATCTGTGAAAAAGGTTTGGATATGACTGATATTATTACTAAGCACTCAGTGAGTGGTGAGTATCATTTGTGTGAGTGCACAAATAATACAAATAACAAGTGAATACTGCTTTTAGCAAATATGCTTAGTCTACAAGGAAGATTATTTATATAAAATACAGTATCTAAATGACCATACAAGTATAACAGGGGAAAGAAATCTATTAAATTTTCAGATTCCATAAAAAATTAAATATAGCTCTCTCTGCTTGGTTTTAGCTTTATATATTTGCAGGTATAATTGTTTAAATTTTTCTTCTTATGTTACTGAACTGACAAGTCATTCGTTGCATTTTCAGACTTCAGATGTAAAAAGAAAAGAAAAAAACCTTATAATTCTATGTCTGTTCTCTTTGGAGATTCAATGCACAGTATCAGAAAATTCTTTTGCTTTCTCTTCTTTTGTGCACTAATAGGTCTGTCATTTTTTTTTGAATCAGCCTTTTCATAGAACTATTTTATGATAAACCTCAAAAGCTTCAACACCTATATTTTTAAATACTTCAGTGGGATTAAAATACAGCATCCTTATTTAGCTATATAGCCAGCTTTTTTTCTGTGGAGTTGAGGGGTGATGAGAATGTGTCATTTACCTACGTTGCTCCTCCAAATCTTCTTAGGTCACCCAAAGATGACAATTTCAATCATGTGGGTGTTTTCAGTGGAGTTGTTCCTAATAAGGAAATAACACTATTGTCTCTCAGACATCACTCAGCCAGAGAAGTACTACTTTTTTTTCTCATGGAGAGCTATAAATGTCTATAAAATCCTTTAGGACAGCAAAGGCAGAAGCAAGAAAAAAAATAAAGTCCTCTTGGTCTCTTTTGTTGCACTGGATGTTGTGTTTTCACGCTAAGCCCCACCCATTCTTTCTTCCAAACTTAAGTTCCAAGAGCTAATAGCTAAATGGTGACCAAAACACTTGATTTATTAATGTTTGGCAGTCATCCAACACGTATCAGAACACGACACTTTCTATTAACAGTACAGCTCTGCCTGGGCCTAAAACACAGCCTCTCCTGCCTGCCCATTAATTGAAGACAAATGAGCCAGCAGTGGCTGATTACAAAAGAAGAAGTGACTCTCATCGCAAGAAACTTCACTTGAAGGCACTACCTTGACTATATTTGAGGACCAGGAATCCTCTGGCCTGGTTCTAACTTTGAGAAAAGCTAACCCAGTCCAGTAATAAAGTTACAAGATGCACAGAGCAATACATTCCAGCTCCTTGCATGCCAAATTCTGAACAATAAAAATAGGGATGTAACAGCTCATTATGGTTTAGTTTTGCATTTCCCTCGTGATAAGTGAAAGTGAGCATTTTCCCCTTGCGCCTGTGGGCCATTTTTATGTCTTCTTTGGAGACGTGTCTATGCACATCTTCTGCCCATTTTTTTATAGGGTTGTTTGTTTTCTGTTGTTGGGATATGGTGGATATGAACCCTTTTGTTAACCTCTTCTCAGACTTATAATATGCAAATTAATTCTCACAGTTGGTAGATTGCCTTTTCATTTTTGTGGCGTATTCTTTTGCTGTAGAAAATATTTTTAATTCGATGTAGTCTGATTTGTTTATTTCTGCTTTTCTTTCCCTTGCTGTTGGAATTGGTTCTCCAGAGACATCTCTGAGATCAAACTTGCTATGTTAAGTCAGAAAATGAAAGACAATTTATTAAATATATAGACTAAGTAATCAAAACAGATGAACAAAACATAACAAAAACAACCCCGTCGACTTTGTGAAAAATTTGGTGGTTACCAAAGTAGAGGGTGTGGGAGGAAAGAGAGAGGAACCTTGATCTAATAGGGTAAGAGCAGTAGAACTTGAGTGATGGGTAAAGTGAGGCATATACACATCGAAGTCTGAAGCAGCACTCTTGAGGCTGATACAGTATTGTAAACCAGTGGCGAATCAATAATGTTTTTATTTTTTTATAAAGATTTATTTATGCATACAAGAACTTGAGGTACAGGTCAGAGGTGTAGGTGGTGAGAGGATTCACCAGAGACAGGGTGGGGAGCAGGACAGGTGGATATACTAAAATACACTGTTAAGGGGAGCAGTGGGCGAGGCAGAAGAGGTCTACTGTGCCATGTGGATTAGTTCCCTGGCCCGGTATTGAACCCAGGCCTCAGTGGCTGGCAGTGGTTTGATAGTGCTGAGACCTAACCCCTATGCCCCCAGGGGGGCCCTCAGTAACAATTTATTTTAAATAAATGGAATAGAGATGCTATCCTTTTGAGAGGAGCATAGAAAAATACAGAGATAGAGGAGGGCCAGAGTCCCCTGCTTGAGGGTGAGACAGGCTGGAGTGTAAAGAGAGGAACAAAAAGCTTCCTTTCTGCCCTGTGAGATGTTACTGGGATTCAGGTAGAAACAGGAGCAAAACGCAGAGCAGTAGAGCTACAGTTCACAGAGCTGGGAAAGACTATAATTTAAAGACTAAATGTGAAGACTAATTGTCTTCTAATTTGCTTATGCCACCATTTAAATCATAGCTTTGAGGCAAATTAATACATTGATGCTTATGAATTACAAACTGCAACCTGATTTTCAAATTTTTAAAATGGAAAAAAATTCAGAATTCCAAAATCACACTTGGAGTAAGGAAATTCTAAGACATTGCAAGGGTCAAGCTGAAAGATTGCTGGAGTCACTGGGATGTACATGCCCTGTTTGCAACATTTCTGTCATTCCTCTCTCTTCCTCCCTGCCCCCCCCCCATTTCTGACTAAAAATCACCTCCTGATCATCCAGTTCAAGAAACTAGCTGTGCTACAAACAAACTAACAATAAATTCAAACCACAGAGAAGCAGGCTGGGTGTGGCGGGGGCGGGAGATTTGAGCCGGGAAGGGGAGAAGCCAGACTTTTAAGTTAAGTAAGGGCGTTATCTGGCCTACTCCTGGCAAAGTATTCTGGCAACAGCATTTCTGGATTCATGCTGTGGGTTTAATTCTTTTTACTTAATCCTTTGGTTGACTTTATAAAGTCAAAAATAAAGAAGCAGCACTGACACTATTGAAAAGAATGACTGATTTGTATGGAGCTCATGGGCTTTTCAGCCATTAAATGTTGCAGCAGATTGGGTTCAGTTAACATAATACTGTCCCTAAGATAAAAACTTGGTTTGGCATGAACAAGTTCTTGTGGTGTTTTTGTTTTAGGGTCTCTTGATTAGTTTTTGAGGCAGTAAACTCCAATTTGATTATAATGTCATGGTCAGTGACAAAGAAAAAGATTGGATTTGCTTCTGTGGTTCATGTGGGCAATAATATAATGTTAAGTGAGATATAGCACTTTCCTAAGAGCCTAGTGTAGCCCACAATATGTATAGGTTCAACGAGAATATTATCTTTATCTGCTATGTACTTTCAAGGAGCTTAATTTAAATGTGTCTAGATTTTCCATTGGAAGAATTCTTTGGATATAAATTTTGTTCTATTTTAGCTGCTGCTTGTGTGTAAATACAAAGTGAAAATCCTAAATCCTCTGTGAAGAATTTAATCTCCTCTCCTTTATATTTCGTCACTTTTTACATTTATATGTTCTTGCTTGCATTTTCGTTTGTTATGCATTTGACTCCACCTAAAATGTGACTACTAGATATTTTTATATCACTTGCTTAGTACAATACTGTAAACATGACAAATATTCTGTGCATGTTTAATTTGCAAACAAAACTGTAAAATTCTTATATGCGGTTTCTGTGCCTTTCTGTCTTAAGATAGGAGACCCAACTAGCTTTCTAGCATTTTAACTGAGAAAAAATACTCAGAATCTAGCTGACATGGGGAATCATTATGTTCTTATCCTAGAAATTACACTGTTGAATGACTTACATACCCTTACTACCTCATTTTCTTGTGCAACAAGTAGTTTAAATGAGGTTGTCAGGCTTCATTCTATCCTGGTACAATGCAAAGTATCAAACCAATAATGCTATTTATACATTTCAAAGCACTAATGCCAAATTTCAACAGCAAAGTGGTCATAATCCTCCAGTGATGGCAAATTGAGCTTGTGTCATTTGGGCACCATAAACACAGTGTAAAATTAGTGTGTCCTTCTTAAAAGGAAGCAAAATAAGAAGCTTCTATTCTCAGCATCTGATATATACCTTTGCCAATGTTAAAAGCAAAACTAAAGATAAGAAGTAAAGGTAAAAAACTTAGTCTTTTTTTTTTTTTTGCTTATTTAAAATGTTTTTGTAAGTAGTGAAATCCTACTACCTTTGCCAGGGATAATTCTCATTTGATTCAATTCAGAAATGGGTCATTTTTATATGCTTTTGGAATTTTAAAAACTAAATAGTTTGGCCAAGATTTGATCATATAATATTTTATGATCGTTTGCTCCCTGAAGTTTTAGTTATACTGTTACTTGGATTAGTTCTTAAGAGCTGGAAAACTAGAGATGACAGTTGTAAAATAATTAAAGACTTTCCTTGAATGACTGCATTGGCATTATGAACTGTTAGATAAAGAAACTATAGTCTTAATTAACCCTGAAATCTATGCCTGGTAAATTTATTCTAATGTGTTTTGCTGGAATTCAAATTCATTAGCTTGAAAAATATAAGTTGTAACTAAACCATTGAGAGTACTCTGTGGTTATTGTGTATTTCTCAAGTAGTCCATAGTAAATGTAACCTATAAATCTGGTAAATGGTTCCTAGTAAGTTTACTTTCTGTGAAAACATTTGGATTACACCAGGAGTAAAAATAACAAATTAATATCATGATACTATTTATTTTTGACTTTTACTTCAATTTATATGCCATTTAAATGCCATTGAATAAAAATCATACTAGATTGTCCAAATTCCTGGAATGGTATACTTAGTATTTATGTGTTTGATGGTATGTAAAGTTTGTAATAAAAAAGCATGAATATTGAACTCTAGTTAATGCTCTGCATGCTAAAATGTATTAGGGTAAAGCATACTGATGCCTGCAACTTATCATGAAATAAAATGGAGAGATGGATGAATAGAGGAATGAATAGATATGCATAGATATAATAAAGCAAGTATAATAAAATGTTAATTGTACAATCTAGATTGTAGGTATTTGGGTGTTTACTGTATGTCTTTCCAACTTTATGTATGTTTAAAAGCATAATCAAATGTGAAGTAAAAGCTGATAACATGCTTGAATTATAATCCTATACCAAACTTAAAATAGTGTATGTATCCATGCTTTATCAAAGTTCATTACATGTATAAAATTATTGGATTTTGGAAAACATGTAATAATGCTATTTTTAATTAAGTAGAAAAGATATAACTCTCATTGTCCAAAATTTAATTTTTAAGACATTGTGCAGTATGTTGAAGCTTAAAGTTTCTGCTACTAATAATAGCACTGTAAGCTGCCACTAGATACTGAACACATTCCTTAATTCAGTTGGCTATCCTTGGAGAAAATTGATATGATTTTTCTTCCATTTGCTTTTAATGTATCTTTAATGAAGTTATCACTGGTTTACAACTCTGTGTGTGATTCAGAAATACAGGATCCCACCTCTTCAGGTATATGGTAGCACACGACATACACTTTACCTAGTCTTCCACTCTAATGCTCTGGACCCCTTCACCTCTTTTCTCTCTAGCCTTCTCTACCCCCTCTTGTAACCCGTTTTTCAGTCAGCTTTTTGGATTTGTTGTCACTAATTATAGTACTGATGAACACATTTAATAAAGACTGTACATGAACACAGTTATATCTTAACCATCTTTTTAGTCTCCCTACAGAGAACTGTAGGACACATGAAGTTTTCTCAGCAGTGCACAGTGGGTCAAGACTATCAGATCAATAAACAGTTTTGAGACTGCCCGTATAGGGACATTTTCTAGACATTTCTGAAGAATACATGTCCAAATATGGATCCTAGAAAACAAGGGGATCTTCCATATTTGTAAAGATAAGATTCATAGAGTTCTCTAGAGAAACGCCTCTGGCATGAAATTACATACATGAGATTAAGTACTAGTTGGGAATACAAAGATCTTAACAAGAAGAACCTGAAAACATAAATAGGAAATTCAGTTTCATTTATACTTCTGTAATATTCAAATGAGGGAAATAAATCATTTTTAAATTAACAAAAGCACAGGCATGTGAACTATTTCCAGGTCACTTTATTTTCTGGTTTCCACTGAAGTGGGCTTTTGTTTACCTTAACAAATGTCGCTACAGATAACTTCTGCCATTTTTGACTTTGTGTAGACCACCTATTGGGAGGAATTTTTTTTTCATTTCATTATATACATAATGGAAAAATTTATGCAGTTGATGTGATGTGAGCAAGAAAGATAATTTCCAGGTCCATCAAATACTTGAGTTTTTGTTGCATTTCCAACTGTTACTGTGATGTTTAAAATTTCCATGTGACTTTATAGCTGAAAGGAAGCATTAATATTTAAATATTAATTTTAATACCGAAGATAAAGCAGATTAATATGTTTGAATGAATATTTAAAATTCCCTAATGAGAGGATAATTATATAAAATTAACTATGTGTTTTTAACTTGAAGGGCTATGTCATACCTGGTTCTTTACAGTTCTGTCCACTTGAATCATCTCTTTTTACCAAATTTTCCTGTGTTCTTAAATCACTTCTCAGCATGTATCACTTTATAGTGCTGAGATGAGTGAGGTAGCAGAGAATCAGACTTTAGTATGAATTTATAGTTTATAATGTAAAAATTGCCAGTACTTAAAATTACCATAGACATTTTTTGTGAATTGCCACTTTGTGTTTTTCTGATTTTTTTTTACACAAGGCTGTATAATAACTGTCAACTCTATGTAGTATTTCAAAAGCACCAAACTGAACTAACAAACCAAGGGAAGTCTTATTTCAGATATGTGGATATTCAAACTCCTTGCTTTTTGAGTAGTTAGCAAATACATGGTGGTGGATAGGAGATGGTTATGTGATTCTATAACTATTCAGTATGGTAGCCATTAACAACTTGTGGTTATTTAAGTTTAAGTTAATTATGATTAAATATAATATTAAGTTCATCTGTAGCATTAGCCACATTCAAATGTTCACAGTTCGATATACCCAGTGGTTACTGCATTAAATGGCACAGAAGAACGTTTGTTTCTGCAAAAAATTCTGTTGAACAGCATTGTTCTCAGATACTAAAGTTTCTTCCAGGAATTTCTGCATTTTGTTTAAGGATGAAACTTAAAAACTTATGACATTGCTGTTTTGAGATGTTCAGAAGCTAGTGGGAGACAAGTTATTTGCAAGAATAACACCTTTTATATTTTGTTTTTCCTCAAAAGACTAATATTTAAAAAAAGAACATTCATGAATAGGAATTACAGATGTACATGCTGCATATTCATTGTCACTTTAAAAAAAAGTAGTTAACAAGGAGACATCTGCCTTTATAATGTGATAGTAAATCTTTTTTTTTTCCCTCCTAAATCTCTTCTGTAAATTGTGGTTGTAGCAGCCATCCAAATGCCTGTGTACAGGTAGCTACATGCATTCACTGATCTCATTTTATTTTTTAAGGTTATTTATTTATGCATACAAGAGCTGGGGTATAGGCCAGAGTCGTGGGAGGTGAGAGGAGTCACCAGAGACAGAGTGGGAAGCAGAACAGGGAGATCGACTGATATACACTGCTGAGGGGAGCAGTGTGCGAGGCAAGAGAGGTCTGCTGCACCATGTGGGTTCCCTCCCTGGCTGGGGATCAAATGCACACTGCTGTGCTATGGAGGCTTCACAGTGCAGCGCTCAACCTGCTGTGCCACCAGGGAGGCCCTGATCTCATTTTAAATTCATAGCCATTGTGCTCATATATGCAGTCAACATTCCCAGATATTCTATACCATTTCTCCTTCCTATTGTCCAAAATGTTTTAAATCTTTGTCTCCCTTCAAACTTCCTTCTGCAGTAGTTCCTGTTTCCCTCTTGGGTAACCTTACTTCTCACCTTATTGAGAAAAATACTTACCAGACCTAAGTTCCCTCATCTCTCCACTTGAAAAGTTTTCAACTCGTTTGATAATGGATCTACACTCTTGACCTGGCCAGCTGACTTCCTGTGGGTGACAGTTGTCCGTCTGCTTTCATTTCAAGTCTGGCCCTTTCACTTGGATGTGGGATTTCATATCTTCTCAGTTAATTCATACATTTCCTTCTGAAATGTCCCCTCGAATAGCACTTTCTCTGTGTCTACAGGTGTATTTTGGTATTTTCCACTTCAAAAACTGAGAGGTAAGACTTGTTGCACGTGTCTTTTTTAGGGTCCATTTTATACAATATTTAATTTTCCCCTCAGGTGTAGTCCCTATGGTTCTCCCACCATCACAGCACCTGTGAACCATCGCCATAGCCCCTTGTGCTCTTCCCTCACCTGTTCTGAGCCCTCTCCTTCCGCTGCTGTATGCCTCAGATCTTTGGTCAGCTTCCAAATTTTGTTTTCGTCTGCCCTTTTATTTACGTTCCCTATATTCCACCTCTAGGAGAAATCAGCTGATATTTCCCATTTTCCTTCTGACTTATTTCAGTTAGCATAATCCCTTCCAGCTCCATCCCTGTTGCTTGCTTAGCTCTTTACATCACATCATTCCTTTCCCCACTTTAGCCTCAGGCCAAGCTGTCACTTACCTCAGAGTGTTTCCACAGTAGGTGTTCTGCATGAAGTGTTCCTACTCTATATGTTCCTTATGTAGCTTTCCTTTTGTTATTCAAATCTTAGCTTAAATGACACTTTCTCAGAAATGACTTTACTGAATAAGCTATCAGTCACTCTCAGTCACTTCAATCTATTGTAATTGCTGGTCCAGAACTTCCACTCTTTAAAATCACTTGTTTATTTACTGGTTTATTATTCATCTTCCTCTGTAACAAAGCTCTATAGTATCTCCACTGTCTAGAGCTTTGCCTGTCCTAGAAGCAGAACTCCTATGAATGAATCCTAAAGGGGTGAGTGAGTAGAAGCTACACTGTTTTTCAAGTGCAAGGTGATGTCTAAGTATTTAAGATTGTGGGGTGACCAAAGAGCCTCATTTGGGTTGACATTTCACTAAGACAAACATCAGCAAAGTGAAAACTTTATGGACCTGGTTGTGGCTACTTCCAGAGTATCACCTCCCTTCTTGGTCCTTTATTACAGTCGCCACAGGAGTCATGAATTTCTAAAAACAGATCTGTAACACATCCCCCTTGGTACAGGTGACTATTTTGCAAAACATGTATTGAGAGGCAGTCAGACAGCCTGATGATTATTTATTTGCTGTCTTTCTTCACTGAACAGCCGAGAATATCACCTTTGATTGCTGACCAAGAAATAAACAGAACTCACCCAGAATTTAAGCCTTGGAAATGATTTTAATGTTTGCAGATATCCAGATGTTTTCTTTTGAAACTCATCTGGTTTCCATAATGATGTATATCTGTTTAATTTCAAAACAGGTAGTAAATCATTTTATGGTTAATGTTAAGAATTTGTAAGGCAGTCCTGCCTTTATGATATGGCTGTGTTGTTGGAGGAGAACTTCTCATGTCTTAAACTCAGTTTTTTCCTCTGAGTTCCATTTGCAACAAAATGGAAGTAAGGAGAATTGGGTTCAATTATTTTATTCCCCTAAATCTGTATCCAGAGGATTTTTTTAAAAAGAAAGAGTATTGATTCCTATTCTTGCAGCAGTATCTTATCAAAAGTCTAAAGAACAAAGGTGAGAGTATTCTGTGTAGCTTAGCTCTGCTCTGGGACTTCTCTCCATCTTACCATAGTATTATCATAACAGTCTTTATTCTAATCCTTGATTCAGCTCCACCTAAATGTGAGATAGTGGTGGAAACCATGACTAGCAGCAATTGAAATATATAACATGCAATAACCGTTTTTAGAAAGCATTTTTTCAAGAAAGAAATGAGCAAAACTTGTAGTCTAAAATAGATATCCAACGTTAACATCTTTGGTTGTGCAAGAAACTCAAGTTTCTGTGTATGACTTGCAGGCTTTTACACTTGATAGCCTCAGTGCATGGTAGCACTTGGGATCATTGCATCAGTACTGTATTCCTTCCATTTCTCCTAGGGACCATGTATAAGATATCTATTTGCTTTAGCTCTTATCTAAGAAATTAGGGTTATTATGAACACAGTTCCTAGTTTGTGTAAATTATGTACTTTTAAGTCACTAAAATATTTTTCTCTAAATCTCATTATTATAGTTAGTAAATAAAAATATAACTTTTGAGCAGTAATTTGTTAGTTGCCATTAATAAGCATTTAATCACACTGTTTCAAATTAGCTATAATTAGTTAGCTAATGATGTATAAATTATCAAATTGAACTTGGATATTTTATTTGGAAAAGTATTATATAGCTAATTGAAAATGATGAAATGTAATTGAATTGTTATTCAATGTTTAATATTTTATTGCCTATCAAATTTATAACCTCACCAACTTTTTTTTCAGAGTGTTAACCAGTTCTATATTTAAAACAACGTTGGATTCGCATATATAAGTACAATTTAATTCTACACAGAGAGACACTTCCTATAATTTTTAACATTTTTCCCTTAAATTGTAGCTTTTATAACTTTTTTTAGCATAGGTAAGTCCTAAGTGCCATTTATGTACAATGGGTGCATATATTATGTTAGAGTCTAATGAAATACATAGCTTGCATATTATTACTTGGATTTGTCATACTAGAATCACTTTGATATGTTCTTAACTGCACATTTCTTTCTTCAAGGACGTTTCCCCTTCTCAAGTCTAAAGAAACCCTTATCTTTAAAGCAATATATCCTATAATTGCCTCACAATCCTATACAGAAAATTTTATAATTAAAGGTTTTCTTGATTTTTTGCTATTCTACTGAAAATAAACACGTTTTTGTGTTTTCACTGAGATTGATAAATACCAAATTCAATTGCTGGTGCTTTGGAGAAGTAATATTTTGCTTTTTGCTCTGGTTCCTCTTAAATGTTAGTAGTAAAACTATTAACCTAAATATAAAGCAATATCGTGAATGGAAAATGTTTTCATGGATCCCTTGAGAAAGAGCTATTTAGACTTTATGTTTCTAATTTTTATCACTGAGTACTTTATACTTTTCTTGCAATTCAATTTATTTGAAATGCTAAAAGGTAAAATAGAAAAACACTGATGAAGGAACAAAAAGAGAAAACTCAGGCCCCAAATAACAGATTATTTGGAGTGTTTTCCTTATAGTATTTAAAACAATACATGCAAAACATTATTTTCAAAGTGCAAAGTAATCTCAAGTCTGAAGGTCATATTGCTGATCTCTCTAGTGCATTTCTACTCCTAAACTTTTTCTCCTAAGCGTTCAATCCTCTATTTTGTTCATGCCGTGTGCTTTTTTCCATATAATTTGTTGTGTGAATTTATTCAGAGTTCATTCATAAGTGAAGTCCATGAATTCGTATTTTCTGATTTCCCCCAGCCAGAGGTTTTCTTCAAACCATTTGTCACCTATGAATGATCTCTTCTGTGTTGCCATGACTTGGATATGTGGCAGTGGATTTCGTTTCAGCCTGGAGTTACACATCTTAATGTTCCTTGGTTTGTTTTCACTGTCCCAGACCCCTCACTGTGTAGGCAGAGCTTGGAGAAGCAAGTTTTTAGGCCTTGGCCACTGGAGTTGTCTTCCTCTTTGTTAGCGTGGTGACCACATGATAAATCCCTGAAAGATCCCCTTCTGAAGCTGTGTAGAGACAGTGTTGGAGAGTATCTTCTACCAGCCCCCCCAACTATGATGGAATGTAGCTGGAGGTCAATTGGTACGTTTCTTTTCTTCCATCATTTACGGAGTGTTGTATAGAAAAGTAGATCTGACAGAGTGAAATCTTCTAAGCATAAATAGATCACTATTAAAACACATTGAAAAATTCATCTCCATATAATTTACAGAGTACGGTATATTACTCCATATCTAAAAGTGTTCATGACGTGGGCATGGTGTGGTAACACACATCTGAAGAGGTGTGAATCTGTATTCCTAAATCGCATTGGTGTTGTAAATCAATACAAAACGATAATTACAATACAAAATGATAATTAAAGAGGCACATGGAAAAAGTTTATGAATTCTTTGTGTTAACTTGCTTAATTGTTGATATAGGCATTGCTTCCTTGGCATTAGAAAACCCCCTGCCTTTTTTGGTTTTGGTAATAGCTTTATGAAAATGCATCTCACAAGCCATACAATTCACCTAATTTATAATTATAAATTTATAATTTATAATTCAGTGAATTTTAGTATATGCACACAGTTGTGCAAATGTCACCATATTCAATTTCATATTTTAATCACCACAAAAAAGAAGCATCATATGCTTAATAGTTCATTTCTTTAGTTTTTTAATTTTTTCTGTGATTTTTTTATAGTTTTAAGTGTGTCATATTCTGGTAGCCTGTATCACTGTAAGAAAATTTCATTTCTTTTAAAATGTTTTGGCTACATTTTAAAAATATTATATCTTATAATCCTTTCAATTTCTAAGGCCAGTAGTAAGGAGTGAAGGACCCATTCAATTCTGATTTTTGCGATTTGAGTGTTCCATCTTAGAAGGTGCACGTGTCTCACACATATCTCCACTGTTATCCATTTGTCATTTGTGCTTCTCTCCCTTTTTCCTGCTATATTTGAGTTTTAGGTCCCTCATTGAAATTTGTTTTATCATTTGAAAGTAGAATTTTTCATCCAGGGATAGAAGAGAGGAAACTGGTTAACCAAACTATACTGTAAAATTAGAGAACAATTTCAGATGAATGGATTTCCTCTCTGATCCAAGCTGCTTCTCTCTCGCTCTTTTTAAAAAGATTTATTTGTTTATGCATACAAGAGCCTGGGTGCAGGCCAGATGTGTATGTGCGGGGGCGGGGGGGTGAGAGGATTCACCAGAGACAGAGTGGGGAGCAGAACAGGCAGACTGACTGAAGTACACTGCTGAGGGGAGCAGTGAATGGGAGGGGAGAGGTCTGCTGTGCCATTTGGGTCCGCTCCCTGGCCAGGGATTGAACTCCTGCCCTAGTGGCTGCTGATAGCTTCATAGTGCTGAGACAACCTCTTGCGCCACCAGGGAGGCCCCAGCTTCTTCTCTTTTTTTTTTCTGTTTCAAGACACTGACCTCCTTGCAGTAAGTACGTTACTTCAAACACACTCTCACTTCATAGACTTTCTACAAATCTTTCTCTGCCTGGAACATTCTCCTAGGTGGCGTTCTTCTTCTACCACAAGTTTTTGTTCACAATTTATAGTGGGGAATAACTATATCACCTTATTTAAAATTCCAAAGCCTTCTCATCATCAAGCAGCTGCCCTATGTTAATAGTTTATTTTTGTCCTTTGTGTCTGTCACCTACTAGCATGTTACATTTTATATTTAATTTTTGAGTCTGTTCCCCTTCTTCTAGAATATAAGCTTTCTGAAGCAGGGACATGTCTTTATGCTTTTTTTCTATAACTAGAATAGTGCCAGCTACATTAAGTCAGTGAAGAACTTTCAATACATGAACTAGGAGTTAAAACAATTCAGAAGCTATGGAAAGCATAGTTTTTGAATAATATACTCTTTTGAGCTTGAACAAAAAACTCTCAAAAAGATCTTATTTCATTAAGGGCCATGAGGCTACATTGGTAAGTTAAAAATAAAATCCCTCATCTGTTTGACAATTTGTCCTGAAAACCTGGATTCCCCTTGAAACCTGATAAGATAATGTGCCGAGTATAGTGGAAAACATCATTGATGGTTGTGAAAGTGACCGATGATTGGTAAATTGTCTCAGGACGGAAAGAACTTTAAGTGGGTATGAGAAGCAATTGCTCTGGGCTTCCCTGGGTGGTGTGCTTTTCACAAATGGAGGCGCCACCATGGAGCAGTTGCAGGAGATGGTGGCTCTTAGATGGCATGAGACTTTCAAATGAGGGAAACTCCCATACCTGGCCAATGTGAAAATTGGGTTTCTTCTGGGGAGTCAAACAGAGTAATACCTCAGGGATAACAAGCTGTTATTGAAGAGGCATGCTTAAGGCTTCTCTGGTTGCCTGCTTTGCCCCTATTTTATATTCCTCTGATTATGCTTTTTATATTCCTTCGAATATAAGTATGGACTGGGGTGGTCTTGTGTATCTGAATGTGTACAAGATTTGATCCAGGACAGATTCTGGTCCAGGATCTGAATATAAGAGTTGTAAGCTGCTTGGCATCTGTCTGGGAGGAAGTACATCTCACATATATCTGCCAGTATGTTTATAATTAGCCAGATGTAGGTCACCTGCTTTGATTTGTGTGAACTAATTGAGTTACCTTGAGCAAATCCCTTAACCATTGAGCCATTGTCTCTTCAACTGTAAAAATGAGAAAATTGATATTCATTATGGTTTATGCCTAATTGAGCAGTCCGTGATTTACATGCCATTGTTCGCAGAGCAGTTTGATGTTTTCTTACATACCTGAAGACATGAGCTATTTCAGATAATTTCCTCTATGAGAAAAAAAAATAGAACATTCTCAAGGCTACAGACCAGAAAATATACTCTTCTTTGATCATTGTAACTGTAACAATGGATATCGAACATGCCTTTTTTGTGCGTTCCTGAAGATAAACTAACAATAACTGTGTGTGAGTGTGTATGTATGTGTGCATATATACCATAGAATAGCAATGATTTTGGCTGAAAGACAAGGAGAATTTGACTAAGAACCAGAGGCTTTAGCTTTGGCTACGCTGCCAGTTTTATGTAGGAGAATGGGTGATCTATACACTTCATTTGAACTGCACTTTTAGCTTCACAATAGAAAGTTTGTATTATGTGGATTCACACTTTCATTGTATAGTCATGTGACTAATTATATCTCAGTCTTCAAATCAGTGCATGCTGTGTCGGCTATTTAGGCAAAACAAAAACAAAAGTAGTGGCTTCAGTACAAATGTCCAGAGAATTTACCAAGTTAAACGTGTGAGCTATTGCTTCTCACTCACTCTGCTTCTGCCAAACACTCAGTTTTAGGGTTGTTTTTTTTTCCCCTGTTCTCATTTGTGCTAGTGCTATTAATCTTGGTCCCATTGTCTGACTCTGTCATTTATGACATATCCTGTCTAAGCCCGATGAAAAATTCAGTCAGTATGAAATATATTAAGAATTTCCATTTGGCTTTTTTATTCACTTACTATCATGTCTTTGGAAATATATGTATATATCTGCATAAAAATTTACACTCTGAAAACAATGCATAACATTTGGCTCTTTGTATTGCTGCTTCTGTTGAATAATTACTCTGAGTTCCTCTCTCACCCCAGAGAGCACAGAAACCTGTACTCTATAGTGAGCCTCCAAAAATGCGATTTGTCATGATGTACAGATATGTCATACCTAAAAATAAGGTAAAATTCATTATTTTGCTTGGGTTCTTAGACTGTGAAACTGACCAGCTTTTACTTTTCTGCCTGCTTGAAAAGAGACAGTCCTATAACATAGAAAGCGAAATGGATGTCCTAAGAACGCCAAGTGTGGTATAGAAGTGCCACTTCTGGCAGCTGTGCTAGTTACTCCCCGCAAACATGAACAATTAGTGGCAGAGGCCTGAGGAGGAGAGAAAGCATGCTTCCATTCCTATAATCTTTTTCAGTGCCCATGGGCTGCCCTGCAGTCTGGAATAAAAGCGTGATTACCACCATCATACAAGTTTCTCAGGCTGAAGAGAACACTTAGTGTCTTTCATGGACTCTAAGATGCACTTTTCCCCCTCACATCTTAACATCTCTGAAATTGGCAAGTATCTTATCATTTTACAATAAATTACCTGTCCTTTTCTGGCTTATTTGAACATAAAATAACATTACATCTTTCCATCATGGCATCTTGGGCTCAGAAAAGTTTGCTGTGTCCAAAGTCCTATTTAGACACGAAATGGCAGACCTCAAACTGCATCCAGTGTCACAGGCTTACCAGGTAGCAGTATGGGTCTTCAGAATTGCACTAATTAATCAACATATCATAATAGAGATTTGACTAAATAAATATGTGCAGTTTTACTTTGTTTTCCACTTCTAAGCAGGTGCCGCTGCATGATGTGTATTTAATATCCATGGTAAAGAGTCACTTTAAAAGAGTATCTTTTGTATTTAATATGTGGATACAGAAATAACAGAAAAAGATAAATATGCTCACCAAATGCAAAGAAAATTGCATTCCTATAAATACCTCTTATTGCCTACTTTCCAGCTCTGCAGAAAATATGAAACCAGTTGGAATGTTCATTTTATGTGGCTCTCAAGGTACTGTTCTCATAAGGGTAAAATGAGAAGCAGTAAATTATTGTGAAATTTAGTAATAAGAGAAAAGAAGGCATATATTTATGAGAGTGGAAATATTGAGTAGCATTTGGCCAAAAGATCTCGAAACTCATTTGAATTGATTTCTTTTAACCAGTGTAAATAAAAATGATTTATTGAGAAAAGCCTATTTCTATGTTTTTCCCTGTTTTTACTGTTCTCTTAAGAAGCATTCCTTTTCTTATGAACGGTTTAGAATATGGTGTTCTTATCACATAAAACCGTTTGCATCTTGCAATATCTGAGATGGTTTCCTTTCTGGAAGTTTTAAAAGATGTCATTATATGTCATTTTGGACAAATAAGATGTGGTTGTCTTAAAGATTTTAGAAATATCTAAGGAAAGAAATAACCTGTTGATTATATTATGACCTGCTTGGGAAAATGGAAAGTCACATTCAAGATAATGCCATCTCTGCCAGCCCCATTTGATTGTGTGGCATGCTTGCCTTTGGCCCTAGCCAGACTGGAGATAAATATAAGCACTCTGTCAGATAAATGCTTCCCCGAGTTTTCTAATAAATATCCAGGTCATGGGCCTCCCCTGGTGGCGCAGTGGGTTAAGCAACGCACTACGAAGCAAATCGCAGCCACTGCAGCATGAGTTCGATCCCTGCTGCCAGCCAGGGCGGGGACCACATGGTG
>JAGFMF010012069.1:13991107-14036858 GCA_019455555.1 Galemys pyrenaicus | reverse complement strand
GCAGACCTCTCCTGCTGTGCCCGCTGCTCCCCTCAGCAGTGTACTTCTGTTGATCTGCCTGTTCTGCTCCCCGCTCTCTGTGGTGAATCCTCTCCCCCCCCCTCACCTCTGGCCTGTACCCCAGTGCTTGTATGCATAAATAAATAAATCTTAAAAAAATAAATAAATATCCAGGTCATGAAAATAACCGTGACATAGTCAATCAGTGTACAATAGATTTTTCACAGATTCATAAATGGATGATTAATTTGAGCATGAGTGAGGACTAATTTTTCCTCCATTCCTGAAACTTTGGTATATATCATTCTTTATTTCCTTATATTATCATTTTAGGGATATTTATGGTACTAAGCCAAGTAAATATTTACATTAGTCAAGTTTTAATAGGTTTAAATAGAACAAAAATTGAAATCCATTCTCGTGTGAATATATGTCAGTGCCTTGTCTCTCAGCGAACAACCTTAGGTATATACTAGCCTTAGTATTAAAACTAGGTCCTCCTTTTAATCAACAAGTGCTTATATTTGTACATGACACTGTATAGACTCCGGGGAGTGCTCAGCATTTTCAAAGACTAAAAGTGTTTTGTTTTATTTTTGACTTACCTTTCTTGTAACAAACTTACTGCAAGATGAATACTTAGATTTGAGTGAAACTGGCAGATTGGAAGAATTTGAACTTTTAGATTCCACTACTTTTGGTCCACTCTTTTGGTTCCACTACTTTGGTCCTTCCATGTACTATAACTTCATCTGAGTTGGCCTCCATATTGACTGAAGACATCCATGCTCAGGATTCAGCAAACATATCTGAACCCGAATATCAATACTGTGAAGAAGGGAAGAAACGAATCATTTTATTTAAAGTTTTCCCCTTTAAAGGTGAAACTTAGTTAAATTTTACTTCTATAGAAGTAGCTGCTGTTGGGCCTCCCTGGTGGCACAAGGAGTTGAGCGCCGCACTGTGGGGCTTCCACAGTCACAGCAGTGCAAATTTGATCCCTGGCCGGGGGGGGGGACCCACATGGCACAGCAGACCTCTCCTGCCTCACCTGCTGCTCCCCTAAGTGGTGTGTTTCAGTCGATTTGCCTGTACTGCTCCCTGCTCTGTCTCTGGTGAATCCTCTTATCCCCCCCCCACCTCTGTCCTGTACCCCAGCTCTTGTATGCATAAATAAATGTAATCTTAAAAAATTCTAAAAAAAATAAGTAGCTGCAATATCTACTTGTCATTCAACCTTTCTGGTATGTATTGCATGCTTTATCCTCATGCTTAAGAACATGATTATATTATTGGCATAGTAGTCCTTTTAGCTCTGCTAGTTTATAAATTCACTAAGGGAAATACCATGCTTTATAAAAATGTAGAAACTAACTACTCTGTCAGCTTGTATGTAGTTGGTTTTTAAGAAATCTAGTTAGGTAATAGTGCTACTGACCTCTAATCCTGGTTGTTCCAGAGACTAGCTACTTGAGTCTGCAGAATTCGAAGGATCATCGTGTAGAGAGGGAAGCACAAATGCTCTGAAGAGTCAGAATAATATAGAAGTAGAGGATGGGGAAGAGAAGAATGACAGTTGAGGATTTCTTATGCTGAGATGAAATCTAACATGTCCAAAGACATAATGAATTACTTTGCCAAGTATTGGCTTGCATTCCACTAGCCGTATTCAGACAGTCTGGACAAGTATTTCAAAGGCATTGTCTAGAGGGGACTTAATCATCTAATTGAAGGCTGATATGCTTGACTTTTTGTTTTTGTTACCACTATGTTTGATTATAAAGAAGTAAAATGCATATAATATATAATTTATATTGTATGTATACTATAATTTTTATACTGTAAACATACAAACATGTGCAGATAAATATGTAATACTTCATCTCTGGTTATTTTATTCACTCACTACTGTTTTAACAGTTTTGTACTAAGAAGCTCTTAGAAATAAATAAGTTGTCATGGGAGCCCAGTTTGACTATCCCACTAGTAGCCCTTAATTGTTTGCTTTTTACTTATTTCATATGTAATTCTAATGTGTATGACTGTTTTTATGTGTGAATAAGTTTTAAAAGTAAACCACATGAACAGTAGTGGGACCTAGCTTATATGGGGGCAGTGTGAGACACCCGAGTGAAAATAAGTTCATAACTAAAGAGAATTAGGACGTTTTGCCTATGACTTGGAGACATCAGAAGAGAGAGAAAGCTTGCTTTGTCGTTGGGAAGAATTAGAAATAAAGGCCCCAAAACTGAAAGGAATGGGGTTTCTCCTGAATATAAAGAAATAATTTTTAACATTTAAGTCTCATACAAATGGATAATTTTGCCTCAGGTAGCCTTTCTTATAGGATATTTGTCAAGCAAAAGTGAAACACTGTACCACAAGGGCATTGTTGAACAAACTCATGGAAATGACTAGATGTGAGAATAAGTGACCTCTGGACACAGGTGGTCGACAGCGTCATGAACAGAAAATTTTTTGAAAAGTGCACTCCATCTAAGAAGACATGGGAATGAGTAAAACACTTAAAGGAAACTACTTCAAAATTGTATTTTTACCCCTTAAATATGCAGGCTTCTTAAAATTTACTTCTGTTGATGACTACATTTTGTGCGGCTTCACAGGTGTACGATTTGACCGCACATAGATAGCATGGACTTAGAATTTGAAAAGGCAGAACAATCTTTACTTTCTTAGCCAATCGAATCTTCCTGTATGGCTTAGATGCAATTGCATGATAGTTGATAATGAAAGGATTGGTAATTAGAAGAGGTTTTTTTTTTAAATACTCATTACACTAAGTGGGATTTGGGTTGACACTTCAGTTATTGGAACTGAGTCCTTGGCAGAGGCAGAGGGAGACAGAAATGAGATTAAGATAGGGCCAGTTAAAGAAATAGCAAAAAGATCATTTTGAAGAATTTGAATTTAGTAATGGGAGAATTTGGAAGCTATTGATCAGGACAATAAAGTTGAGAAGGCAAGATTTATGCATCATTCATGTACAAGACCCATTAAAATGATCCTGTGCATTATTCCTAAATCACAGAAGTAATTCAGTGTTAAGAAACAAGTGATCGTGCCTTTAACCGTGCAATTAGGGGAATCCTGGGTAAAGAAATCATTTCATGACTAACTATATTAAGATGAGGAGTAAGACAGGAGATTAGGGCATGGGGTACAATTTATTTTTCTCTTATAAAAAGTTGCCCAGCCTCTAATTAGAGTACCTGTTACCTTAAAATTTCTCATATGCACTTGATTGCTTAGAGTTGCCAAGCCTATTTATAAGCAGAGAAATCATTGGTATTAATTTCTTATGAAAAACAACAGTAAGTTCACTGAGCATAGTTGATGTAACAGACTCGAGAGGACTGAGTCTCGGGGGCCAGTAAAGTAAGTGCGTTTAGTACCTTAGTTTGAACTCCACAAACTTCTGGAACTCATTCTTTTTCTCCGTTCCCTTCAACCTCAGTGACCTTTACTATTATTTCCTAAATGTATTTCATGAATTAGATTCACCATTCCTATCAAAATAGTTTTGTAAATCAAAGCACGTACATACAAGTACTACAAATGCTGCATCTGCTCGAGTTAGTCTGTGAGCTCAAATCCTCTTTCACTGTTGTCAAATGGAAAATAATGAATTATACCCACTAATTCAAGTGGACATATTTTGTAAATAGCAGTCAATTCAGTTATTTTTACTTTTTTAGTTTTCTATTTTTGTTATGGTAATGGGGGTACAGACCAGAGGTGTGGGGAGGATTCACCAGAGGCAGAGTAGGGAACAGAACACTGTTGCGGGCAGCAGCGGGCAAGGCAGGAGAGGTCTGCTGCGCCATGTGTGTCACATCCCTGGCTGGGGATAGAATTCATGCTGCACTGGCTGCAGATGCTTCATAGTGCAGTGCTTAACCCCTTGAGCCACCAGGGAGGACCCCACATTCATTTTTAATAATTACGGATAAAGCATAAACATCACAATTTCATAGATATGTTAATGTATAACAGTTCTGTGATGATTAATGATACTTTCTTAAACCTGGTATTTGGTGTTACAAGACACGAGGATAACAATTTGAAAGCACTCCTTTCATGTGTCATCTGGATTCTATTTCAAAGTTTCCAGTGGAATCTCATAACACTTACCTTACTTGCTCTGTTTTTTATGAGTATATCTCATTCGCCCTGGGAATGCAGTTGAAAAGTAAATGACTTTGCAACTTACTTTGTTTTCTAGAGTTCAGTTAGTGCATTACATGTTCAGATGACTGCTAGAAATCTATTTGCATGTAATTAAAACTCTTTTGTGATGTTAGTGAAAATAGATTTTTCTGGAACTTCTTGGGTTTTGTTTTGTTTCTTTGTGTGTAAAAACGATTAAAAGAGTAAATGTATCCAACACAAAAAAAGTCTATTTCAAACATTTCCATGTTTGGCATTTTATTTTTAGAGTAAAAGCAAAGTGGAAGCAAACCAGAAGGGATTTTGATTTAAAATCTTCAAATTAAAAGATATTTTAATGTTGGAATAGAACGCTTGTTTTAAGAAGACAAAATGATCCTTTTTATATAAAATCTTGTTGGATTAATACAGGCACAACATGTATTTTTATTTTCAGTATTAATTAGCCAATCATAGTAAAAATCTGTGATTGATATAATCGCCAAGTCTGTATGTGGCATGGGTGGGTGCTGTGTGCGCATGCACTCTTGCCGGTACACACATGCATATGTACTTATAGATCCCATTCATCATTGGTATTTTACTGAATGCAGATAAGTTGTTTGTGTTGACTGTATTCTCATTCAAGTTTGTGGTTTCAGGTATTTAAATGCATGTATCTATTCAATAGGTATACAAAGAAATTATAATGTCTAAAACACTTTTAAATTAGATATATTTAAATGTCTAATATACTTTTAAATGGCTAACGTACTTTTAAATACAGTGTGATACAAACTTAGAGACAGCATGAAGTACATGGGTTAGTCTACAGTAGGATTTGCATGAGTACAAAATTTTACATCAAGGTTAAGATCAAATCATTAATTCATATCTGCTCTAAAAAATGTAGTCTAATTTCTAAAGATATATTTTATAACAAATCTGTAGCATAGTTTCTGCTCTTTTTCCATGTGTATTTAATAACCTGTCTATCTTATTTAATATTAAGAACAATTCTTCTTTTATGTTGGAGTTTTTAGTGGAGGATAAGAAAGTTTAGTGATTTAAAGTGTGATCGCTGAAATGACACTAACTCCTTCGACATCCAGGTGCTTCTGCTTATTCCGTCTGCAATTAAGGAAAAATTACTTTCCCGTTCAAGGCCTCACTTTCCTCATGTTACTAGGAGAATTAAAATGAAAAATATATTGTGAAATAACACACGTAAGCCACTTCACACAGTGTCTTGCACCTTACAGGCATTCAGGCTAGCCTGAATTACTAAAGAGATAAACTTATCTTTCAGAGTATGGTAATTCTGGAACACTAGATATCTAATAGATTTTTCCATTCCAACACAAAGAATATTTATTGGGTCCTTGTTATTTTCAAGGCAAGGTGCTAGATTAGGGACATAAAAATAAATAAGACAGGGTTTCCACTCTCAATTTCTTACAATTTAGTATAATCCTTGAAGGCAGCACCCATATATTTTGATGATCTGCAGCATTTGATGTAGTAAGAGCACGGGCATGATAACACTTAATAAAAAGCACAGTGTGTTTTGCTTATATTTATCACAATGTCTTTTTCCTCCTGAAGAGTTCAATGATTATTTTTCAGTGCCAATTCTATCATCCACTTAACAGTTTTGAAGGCTGAGAAATAGTAAGAGAAAAATAATGAACAGTAATAAGCACACATAGCCATTGACAAAGTTGTCTGCAACCACAGGCTAAGTAGCCATGAATTAGGTGATCTAGTCATTCCATCTTTCTTTTTACCAGGCTGTGTTGGATATCCTTGTTTACATAAATTCTCCATTTGGCCTGTTATATGTCTCACGCTGACAGCTAGTCGTGTGATGAGAGGATCAGAGACTCAGCAATATTAAGGGTATTGCACACATGTGCATACATGTATGGTTGTTGGGGAGCTGGATGTTAATTTTCATCACGCTGAAGATTAATTCTCCATTAGCTTTAGTTCAGTATGTACCGGAGGGTATTCTAGTTTAGTCACTTATGCAAATTGTGCTGAAAGCTTGTAGTATTATTGGCTGCTGTGAGAGGTACGTAGATGAGAAAAATGTGGTTCATTCCCTCATAAAACCTTCCAAAAAGTAATTGTTTAACAGAGGTAATCAGTCAAGCACAGAAGTATTTATAAGTATCACTGATAAGAAATAAGAAGACTATGTAGGGAAATATCCTTAGTAAGCATGTGAAAAAATTACATTTGCTTCTCATGCTCAGAAAAGCTTCTTGAGGAATGTGACATTTGTGATGGAAATTGAAGGTTGGGTTGATATTGAAAATGGAAAAATTGGGTTTAAGAACATTCTAAGCAGAGAACATGGCTGCAGCATTAAAGTATGAGTGTTTCTTCTACCAACACACTTCTCATGCGCCTTGTGAGCAGGCACTAAGTAATTTAGTACCTTGAGTTAACTGGCTGGTCATTACCTGCAGAAAAAAATGGCTTTTGACTCACTAGCATTCCACTATTACAGCTGTCCAATTTATAGTGGCAGCTTAGCCTCAGGTGGGAATGACACATTTAGTTGCAATTCAGTATCTCATTTTATAAAGTTATTTTATTATTATTTTTTTAATTTTTTCTTACAATGTTTGCTTTATTTATTTTTTTAAAATTTATTTATTTATACATACAAGATCTGGGGTACAGGCCAGAATCCAGGGTGGTGAGAGGATTCAGCAGAGACAGAGCGGGGAGCAGAACAGGCAGATTGACTTGAAACACACTGCTGAGGGGAGCAGCAGGTGAGGCAGGAGAGGTCTGCCACGCCATGTGGGTCCCCTCCTTGGCCGGCAGCAGGGATCGAACTCGTGCTGCAGTGGCTGTGGTTTGCCTCACAGTGCGTTGCTTAACCCACTGCGCCACGAGGGAGGCCCTGCTTTCTTTTATAGGTGTAGTCCCCATACAATTCCCACCACCATTTAGTTACTGAAAGTGATTCAGTGAGTTTATTTTCCTCATTATTTCTAAAATTAATAAAGTTCTGGAGCACATAGGCTTCATCTGCCTGTTCACCTGCTGAGCTCCCAGGATAGATGACTTTATTCTTTTTGATACTCTTCTTTGGACCCATTCTGCTTTTGACCTCTGATTGACATGTTCTGTACCCAGAAACCCCTTCGCCAACCCTCAGGAATCATAGAGGACTGGATGCCATGTGGATGTCATGCAGCAAATGTAATGGAAATGTAAAACTGAACCTTGGCACTTAGTTGCTAGATGGCATTGGTTATGGTACTGTTGCTTAATTTCCTCATTTAAAAAAGAATGGAAAGTAATCAGTTTACCTCAGCTGTTATCAGAATTTGAGATACCACATGTAAAGCAGCTATAGCATTAGCACCCTTACTAATGGCAGTCATTCAACTTATATCTAGAGGGAAGGTGCTATTGTTATCATTACTACTAATACGTGTTTAAATGAAATAATTAGTCCCTAATAGGCTTTGGTAAATAGATCTTTATTGAATACCAGAGTGCTTTGGGTTAGGAATGAACATAATGAAACTACACCGTGGCAGATGGTTTCTAAAATGGCCTTTTAAAAACTCCACTTGATTTGTATACCCATACTGCATAAAACTTTTTTAGAGGTAACTGCAAAAAAAAAGTCAATTAGAAAAAGTATTTTTTTTGCTTAGCATGAATAAGTCTTTGATGTTCTCACTTATAGTGTCTATATGAAAGTATTTAGACTATCAGCTAAGTATTTATTATTACTATTACTTTATTGAGATCACCTTGACTTATTGTTTCTGCCAGATTTCCTCTTTCACATGTTGTTACCATGCCACACCTACCATCAAAGCACCCACAATGCTCCTTTCCCACTAGATTATCAATATAGTACTAGTGAACTCTGTTAGTGACTGGCAAATTAGATCCTGTGGTCTAATCATCCCACTGTTTGATTTTTTTTTAAAATAATGTTTTATTGGAGCACAACCATGCTCATTGGTTAGTATCTTGCCTGCAGAGATCTACAGGGTATAATAGACTTGACAGACAATATATGACCTGCAAAGCTGAATATGTTTACTCTCTATCTCTGTAGAAAAATATTGCCAAGTGCTACAAATTTTAACAATTCCTGTGTTATAGAAAATCAGAAATTTAAAGGTTATGGTCCTATGAAATATCAACATTTTATGACTTCTTTTGATAATTGTGAATATTAAATATTATCATTTAAGTGTTTGAGTCAAAATTATTCAAGTTTAATGCACTCCCATATTTAAGGAAGATAGTTGATCTCTACTTAGTCTCATTCGAGTAAATATTGTGGTAAGGTTCGGGAATTGGGAGTCAACTTTTGTCACCTGCTCCAGTCTCAATTAAGTTATCTTGCTTTACTTTCTTTCCAGGGCATTTAGAAAAATGTCAAAGTGTACTTGATAAAGACAGTCTTGTCCACTATATAGTTGATCATTTGAACTCTGGATGGCTAGTTGGTAAAGGAGAAATAGTGTGAAATAATTTTTTCTCAAGAGAGAATAGAAAGTACACCAATTGCTCCAGCAAAATAAATTCTGTTCTGCTGCTGACTTTAATGACATTTATTAGATGAGCTGCTGTGAGGCAGTATAAGTGTTAAGGAGGATAGAATTGGTGTTGGGGAGATTTGAAATTGGATCCCAGTTACAATGCTTGCATACTCACTGACTGTGGGTAACATGTATCCTTAGAATTTCGGTTATATCTAGAATTGTTTTGAGGAAAGTATGAAAGGTTACCTGTAACCCTCACACACAGAAAGAAATGGTCATTTTTATATCATGGTGGTGTTTAAAGCTACCCTTCAGAAACTCTTGAAAAATGTACATTTTGGCCAATAAGATTTTTAGTATATTTTGATCCTCAATGTTTTTAGTGTGTTTTGATGGTCAATGAAAATATCAACGTTTGCCCTTATTTCTTTTTTTTTAAAGATTTATTTATTTATGCATACAAGCACTGGGGTACAGGCCAGAGGTGTGGGGGGGTAAGAGGATTCACCACAGAGAGCAGGGAGCAGAACAGGCAGATCAACTGAAGTACACTGCTGAGGGGAGCAGCGGACACAGCAGGAGAGGCCTGCCACGCCATGTGGGTCCCCTCCCTGGCCAGCAGCAGGGATCGAACTCGTGCTGCAGTGGCTGTGGTTTGCTTCATAGTGCGTTGCTTAACCCACTGCGCCACCAGGGAGGCCCGTTTGCCCTTATTTCAAACTAGATTCAGAAAAATCCAAGTGTATACATAATAAAAACAATAAAATAGTTATATGTATTGCTGAAAAACAATCTAGGTAAACTTGTTAACTGGAAGAGATTGCCAGTATTCAACATTTATTTTGATAATTACGTGAAGTAAACAAAAAGTTCTCATCTGTGTTTTTTATATACTAAAATGTAAACAGGTCTCTAATACAGTATGTTTTTACATTAGAATATAATCTTTTTAGAATCAGTTTCTTATCTATCTAATGTGTATATAGCTTCTCTGTAATTTTTGATGATGTAAGACTTAGAGATAGACTGTGTATACCTGTAGACTGTGTTTGTAATTCAGAATCCCTAAAAATACCCTAACTGCTTTTTAAAGCCAGACTAAAACAGTGTAAAATGAATTTTGATAGCTAATTTTTATGAGTATTCTTGGTGCTAAGCACTGTTCTACACACTTTCATGCACTTCCTGATTAAATCTTCAAATCAACATCATGAAGTAGGTGCTATTATTATTTCAATTTTATAGTTGAATAAACTGAGGTACACTTTAAATATGTTTTACAACACCTGGTTACAAAGTCAGCAAGTACTAGAGCCAGGAAAAAGACCCAAACCAACAGACACAGGGAGTTGAGTTCAAGAACATCTATGCTTATGGCTTTGGTATTAGCTGCAAGAAACAAGAGTATTAAAGTCTCTCCTACAAGTTTTATTTGCCTTCATTTAAACTAAGACTGGCTGTAGAAACTGAACACATTGATTTTATATTTTAATATACTTAAGGGTTATTTAAAGCTAAGAACACATTTCCAAAAATTTATGTTTTTCCAATTTAAAGTTGACATTTAATACAGTGGTGAATATATTGGGTTTTGATGTGTTTTCAAAAGCCAAAAATTGAAGGAAATCTGGAATTTAGACTACTTAGTGGGTATTTTCAAACACATGTTTAGGAATTTCAGGGTTTTATACACACACACGCATATACACACACATAAAGATATTTTTAAATGCAACATGTATGAAAAACTTCAAATTTTATTTCCTGACCTTTCAAATCCACTTAAAACACCGAGAAATGTTCCTCCTACAAAAACAAAAACTGTCCTTCTCCCATTAACAGCTAAGAAAATATTAGGGAAAACAGAATACAGATTTTATCTTCGAACCTAATATTATTAAGAAGTTATTATTTGTGTTAATTTTTTTCCATTTGGAGAAAATATAGTTTGCATGTTAGGCAATTTAATCTGTTAATATCACTAAAAACAATGTAACTAATGTTCACATATTTGACTTGAAGAAAACAAAGCCATTATGGACCACAACTTTCTATGACTAAAAGGGAAAACCCTATTCATGGGAAATATTAGGAGTTCATATCTTTAGGATAAAGGTAATTTTGGTGTTATTTTTAAAATATGAAGTCAAATTTTCAGTACAATGACAGCTTTCTTCATTTTGTTCCTGACTTTTACTAGTGTTTTAGCAGGAATTTATGAATAGATGTGTTTGTAGCAGGATAAAAACTAGGGACATTATAAAATTGGATATATGTTTACTAGAAATATAGTTTTGTAATGAAAGACCATTGCGATAGCTTAATTCCTTGAAAACTAGATCCATTTAATGGGTTTTCATTTTCCTTAAAAAGAATTGAAGTACTGTTTTAATACTTCAAAAAAGTATACTGTGGGCATATTGAATTGTTCAGTAAAACTTTTTTATATTCAGTGTAGATTCTTGAATATGGAATATAGCAGCCAGTTATGTGAAATTGATGATGTTTACATATTATGAATAATACAAGGAAAATCCAAATCTATTCGATTAAACTTTTATGTGCAAAATTTTTGCTATATTAAAAAATATTCTAATAATTTATATTACAATGATTTTTGCTAATCAGATACCCAATCATGTTTTAATAGATTTCCCTGGGAGAAGAAATGGGATTTAAGCTTATTAATCTAAGTGGCATGCAATTATGCTAACGTTGGGGTGACCAAACCAATATGTTTTATTCTATCTGGAATAGGATCATTTTTATAGAGTAGTAGGTATTTGTGAACTTACAATGACCAAAGAAAATGTGCATTCATTTATGATATTTACTGCTTATTTGACTATTTATACTTCTGCCTTTCTCCCAGAAGAATTTTCACTTCTTTAAAAAATACACGCAATACAAGGTAATGATAAGTAGGTGAGGGAATTGGGGCAGGTGTTAGGAAGAAAAGCTGGTTCTGGAAGTGAGCTTTTTAGTACTCATTACAAAAGCATTAAACTAATATGATTCCACCTTAATCAATTAGAACTCTTGCTTTTTTTATATACACTACTGAAGTTCAAATCTTCCATTCTGGGAAATTTATTTTTATTGTCAGACCATTTACAAATAGTTATTTTGAAAGTGCATCCTCTGAAAATATATGCATTTTGGGTTCATTCAAGACAATTGTTTGTCAATTGACAATTTCTGTGCTCTATGGATTAAAGATACCAATATTTAATATGATTGATATTAAATTTTCTCAAGATATGGACATACCTCCTGAATTTTTTCCCTTTATTTATGTATATTTGACATCAATTGTAATCCCCATGTATTCCCCATCACCATATCACCAGTGCAGCATCACCTCGGTCCCCCGTGCTCCCGTCTGCCCTCAACCTTCCTCCTCCACCCTCCCCACCAAGTGTCCCCAATTTGTCCTTGTCTTTTCATTTTTGGTTTTTGTGTCTTTATTGTGATTATTGTTCTTATTCCTTTCCTTGATCCTTATTTGGTTCCCTTATATTCTTCCTAGGGGAGGAACCATCTGGTATTTTTCTTTTGCCTTCTGACTTATTTTGCTGAGCATAATTCTTTCCAGTTCCATCGGTTGAATTATTTCAAATAAAGTCTTGCTATTATTTTTAGCTAGTATTTTTTATAGTGGTCACTTTTGTATGGTGCACTTTATATAGATAGGGATGATAGTGAATGCATTTTGATTATCTATAGCTCTTCCAAACCTCAAGCATTGATAGCTGTCAATTTTTGATAGCCAGAGAGAGGCAGTAGACATATTATACAAGGTGAATTTCAATGTTTTCTTTATTTCAAAACCTCTGAGAATGTCAACATTTAGAAATTTAGTTGTCATTATTTTCGTATAGTTTCTTTCATATTACAAGATTTATGAGCACTGACATGGAGTTCAGAAAACAAGGGATTTGAATTGAGATTTGTTCCATTTTTATTGAGATTTCAAGTATCATTTTTTCTCTTCAGAACAAAAGAGATAGAGAGAGACCTGTATAATTTGTAATTTTTTTTCTACCTCTGATCTTTTGATATTCTGTGCAAGACTGGATCGTTCCCACTTCATTTTTTAAAGTATTATGTCTTTCTCAAGAAGTAGGTCTTCTAATTATATGTTTCTGTGAACATATTTACATATTTTTACATATCTAGATGTTTACATAATGCTTGAATTACAGATTTTCTATTTGAATATAATTAAATTTTTATAGAAAAGATCAACAGTACTACCTGAAATTTCAGTATCTGAGTATTAATTATAGTGATTCCCAAAAATACCAACATTCTGATTAGGAACCTGCTATAATACATTCTCATCCACCTTTCAAAAGAAACATTTGAACTGCTTGCTCTCTCAAGAAAAAGACTGTATTGTGTCTGCAGTAATAACTTACCTGTTCACCAATAGGTTAGGATGTTGTGTTCCTATTATTTAAACATGTTCAATCTCATTGCCACCTTTCCCTCCATATGAAAAGAAAATATCTTTTTTAGAAAATGGGAAAGTTAATGAAGAAAAAATTGTACCAAAGACACATAAAAATGCCTATGTATAACAAGACTGGAAGTGATAAAGCAGATTGAACGAACTGAAATAAAAACATCAGCATCTCTATTCGCATGTATTCCCATTCCCTATCTTTGTGTGTTTTCTTGGTTTACTCACGTAAGAGCTTGTGTTTGTTGTTCTGTAACTGCAGTGTCATTGTATACTATGGAAAGACTAGTGAATGCATTAACTTTAAACATTAGCTTATGAATGATGTTAAATATGTAATTGATTTTTAAATGTCCTCTATTACACAGAAATCCTTGGTGGATTGCTATGTAGGCGTTAAGAAGTGTTTTGTGATCATTGGAAAAATTGATTGCGGCTTTTGGATAGACAGGGTGGATGTTATTGTTTTATTATTAAAATAATGAAATAGACTCCCACTAAGCAGAACTTTCCATCTAACACATGACAAGAATGGATTGCATTGAAAGATATCTGTAATTAAATCGATCTTTTCATGTGTAACTGGAGTTTTTGAAATGAGATCAGAATATGATAACTAAATTTCCAGTTTTGTGCTATTTTTCATTTTTCTTGATAAATTATTTTTTCGTTTGTGATTGGTCATTGGTCAACTTGTTTTATAATCTCTTTGTTTTTTTAATTAGAGCGTCACACACATCTTTAGACAATATTTAATAATCTAAGTATTAAAAATTAGACCTAATCATTTGAATTCACTAATACCTGATTGATTTTGATAGATGAGAATGTCAGTTTCATATAGTTTAACCTTATATTGATAGGTCATATTTGTTTCCTATCTGATATTTCTGTTTGTGTCTCCATTAACTATAACTGAGATCAAAATGACTTATTTTTTTAGTCATACTTTCTTTTAAGATACATTTTACTTTTTAAAAAAAGATTTATTTTATTTGCTTATGCATATAAGAGCGTGGGTTCTGGCCAGAGGTGTGGGGGGTGAGAGGATTCATCAGAGAAGTGGAGAGCAGAACAGATGGATGGACTGAAACAGACTGTTGAGGGGAACAGCTGGTGAGACAGGAGAGGTCTGCTGTGCTGTGTGGGTCACCTCACTGGCCAGTGATTGAACTCGTGCTTCAGTGACAGCTGATAGCTTCATAGTGCTGAGACTTAACCCCTGAGTCATCAGGGAGGCCCCAACCTCATTTTTTAAATACAAATTTACTGTACTATTTAATAGTTAGGAGTAAAGTTTCACACCTCTTTAAATATATGCTACTATATCACACCTACCACCAAAGTTCTAATAACCCTATACCACCATGCTATAGATGCTTTCTATCTGTTCCTCCCACCTTATCCTCCCTCATCTCTGATAATACCTTTTGCTGTCAAGGACTAAAGATAGTTTTCCAATGTTTGTTTTGTTTGGGCACTCACTGTGTTTTTTATATTTCAGTGTGAATGAAATCATCTGGTAATTGTGTTTCTCATTCTGAATTTTTTCACTTAGAATAACCCCCTCAAATTCCATCCATTTGTAGAAAATGGCAAAACCTTCATCCCTTTTTATAACTGCATAATATTCCATTGTGTATGTATACAAATCTGCCATTTCCAATCATTTGCTGGTTGGAATTTAGGTTGTTTACATATATTGGCTATTAAGAATGATGCTGCAATCAAAAAAGAAAAACTAGGCACATTCATAGGAACATGGATGGAACTGGAAGGGATGATGCTCAGCAAAATAAGTCAGAAGGCAAAAGAAAAAATACCAGATGGTTCCTCCCCTAGGAAGAATATAAGGGAACCAAATAAAGATCAAGGAAAGGAATAAGAACAATAATAATAACAATAATCACAATAAAGACACAAAAACCAAAAATGAAAAGACAAGGACAAATTGGGGATACTTGGTGGGGAGGAGGAGGAGGAGGTTTGAGGGCAGAAGGGAGCATGGGGGACTGAGGTGATGGTGCACTGGTGATATGGTGATGGGGAATACATGGGGATTACAATTGATGTCAAATATATATAAATTAAAGGGAAAATAGAATAATAAAAAAAGAAAGGTTCATGTTCCCTTGGAATATTATTAATTGAAAATGATAAATACAGACTTTCACACAGCTCAAAAAAAAAAGAATGATGCTGCAATGAACATATCTTTTTAATTAGTGTTTTCATATATTTTGATAGATACCTGAAAGTAGAATTACTGGATCTTATTAATAGATAATAAGATTTTAAGAAACCTCCACACTGTTTTCCACAGAGGCTGTACTACTTCTACATTCCCAACAAAAGTATACAAGGCTTCCTTTTACTCTGTGCCCTTGTCAGCCCTTGTTTCTGATGTTTCTGACACAGGCCATTCTCATAGGTGTCAGGTGGCATCTTACTGTGATTTTGATTTATATTTCCCTAATAATAAGTGGTGATCGGCACTTTTTTAATGTCCCTATTGTGGACATTTGTGCTTCTTCTTTGGTCATCTATCAGTTCAGCTCTTCTGCCCAGTTTTGATTGGGTTGTTTGGTTTTATGTTGAATTGTATGAGTTCTTTATATATTTTGGCTATGAATCCCTTCTTAGATGTATGAATTGCAAATAACTTGTCGCATTTAGAAGGTTGCCATTTTCATTTTGGCAGATTTGTTCATTTTTGCTTTTGTTTCTTTTGCCGTTGAAGTCCCGAAAGATATCTCTTTTGCAGCGTAGCATCATTTCAGCCATGATTTTGATAACTCCTTTAGTTATTTGGAGTACTCCTGCAAGTATTTTATTCACAAAAATACTTTCTACACAGCTTTAAATTAGAGCATGTATTCTTCTTCTGTAATTTCTTGATTGAAATAAATTATTAAATCACAACCATTCTCTCTGAAAAAAAATCTACAGGAACCTATTCAACTTACTTAACTTTGAATGTTGCAGAGGATATTGAGGACTATTTAGATTTTCGTTTTTTACATGTAACTTTTTTCCTGCTTGGAGTCTGTGTTTTTGCTTTTTTTTTTTTTTTTTTTTTGTATCTGGCCAGAATGTGCCCATGTGTGGCTGTAAGTCCTAAATATTGTCTAAAAAAGTTGATCCTTAAATACTTTACATTATATACTCCTTATCATGCCTTCACCTTTGTATATCAGTGTAGGAATTATATGTATTTTTCTCTTCTACTTTATCTTTAAATGGTATCAATTAGATATATAAAGTTAATGAGCATGTATCTGAGAAGATGGAATTAAAATGAATGAATATAGAATGTCTAATATTTTCTTCTGATGTAAGACCTCTGTCAGTACCACTTGTAGAAATGTATTTGGCCCCCTTTGGAGACTCATCCTGGATAGTGCAGAAACCTTAAATATGTATGTTTGGATCCTTTCACTTTTCTGGAAAGGGTTCAGTAGAATGTAATTGCTGCATTCTAAAACCTCTATAATCCTTAAATGGTTCATTTTTTTGTGCACCACTTCCATTAGCTTTTCTTATTTCTCCCTTTTTAATAAAAAATAGTTGTAATAAAATACACAGAACATATAACTAACGACTTTATCCATTTTAAAGTGTAAAATGCAGTAAATTTATATATACATTGTTGCATATCTAATTTCTTCACAGTTTTGTTTTCTGTACTTAAGAAGCTTAATCAATTCACTGCCTAATTCAGTGTTCTAGAAGTTTCAGGTTTAATTTGCTTTTTCAAAATTATAAAATATAAGAATTTATATCTTGTAAAAATGAAATTTTCAAAATAAGTAAGCTGGCTAAATAAAAATAAAATTCGACTTCATTTTTCTCCATCTATTCAATCTTACATTCTACCTCATCTTACTCCAACCCTAGGCCACCTGCTAGCACAAGTTTGTGTCTTTCATAATTCATAATATTTTTGCATTTAGAGTTGTAAGCACTTTGCATATGTGTATCCCTATATATTTTATATGAGTATGCTATTCATAATTTTCTGTCTCGATTTAGTGTGATCTGGTCTACGAAAAATTTCGTGAGCATATATTGAAATATAGTATCATTTAAAGAAAAATGATAGTATTTTTATTTTTTTAAAGATTTATTTATTTATGCATACAAGCACTGGGGTACAAGCCAGAGGTGTGCGGGGGGTTGAGAGGATTCACCACAGAGAGTAGGGAGCAGAACAGGCAGATCAACAGAAGTACACTGCTGAGGGGAGCAGCGGGCACAGCAGGAGAGGTCTGCTGCACCATGTGGGTCCTCTCCCTGGCCGGCAGCAGGGATCGAACTCGTGCTGCAGTGGCTGTGGTTTGCTTCATAGTGCGTTGCTTAACCCACTGCGCCACCAGGGAGGCCCGATAGTATTTTTAATACTCTTTCCTTTTTTCAAAATAAATGCCAGTGGTTAGAAAATTCAGCAGTAAAGAATGGTGTTAAGAAAGAGAAAACATCCTAAAGTTCCACCCCCATCTGCTTCCACCATTTTTCTTCCCAGGAATAAACAGTTGAGATTTGCCTGTCTCTTCTTCCATAAATTATCTAGGCATATGCAGACATATGTCCTTATTTATTCGCACAACATTCTGTTCTGCAACTTGCTTGTTTTTCACACAAATATATAGGTACATCTCTGTGCATTGAGATTTTCTTTTTTTTAATGTGCTACAGTGTTCCATTCAATGCATGTGTTTCCCATTTAATAGCTTTATTAGCCATTCGTTTCACATGTATGGTTGATTTGATATAAATTTTGTTATTATGAAGCATGCTAAGTGTATGTACACTTACACATATTTTTGCATATGTATGGGGGTTTAACTGTGGGATAAATTTCTGGTTAGTCAACTTCCTTGGGCAAGGGGGATGTGCATTTTGTGTTGCTAGAGGTTGCCAAATTACCATCTTAAGAGTTTGTCCTAATTTATGTAGTATACATTTGCGTGTTTTTTCTTCCAGTGTGAATCTTAATTTTATATTTAAGTTTTCTTTCTGGATTTGTTTTTCTCATTTGAGCATCTCAGCAAATTCTCTTTTGTGTGGCTTAGATCTTACCTCAGATTTTGTTGCGGTAACTAAACAGTTATGAAATAACTTCCACAGCTGTGTTTTTACTCTGAGTTTTGCAATGAGGATCCCATTCTGTGGCTTTGCACTTGTTCTTTTATTAGTGTATGTGGGTCTTTCTTTTTAGGATTCTTAGACTGTCTACCTTGGCTGGGTGCTCATCTCCCGACAGGCTGTTTGTCTTGTTCTTGGCTTTGTGCACTGTCCACTTGTATAGAATTGTAAGAGAATTTTTTTTAACAAAGTCATTAAAACTCAGCCCATTCTGAGCCTAAGTTCAGAATTCAAAGACCCATTAAAGAATAGGGAAAAAAGTAATAATGAAATCAATTTCTGTTGTATTTGTATTTAGAACATTTTCATTCTTCATAATTGTAGTTGAGAAAGCTCTTTAACAGTCAAATAAGACTTAGTGACACAGTTGTTAGTACACATATCAGTGTATCTCTTCTTTTGGTATTTAATACTTTGAAATCAGCACCTGCATTTCAAGATACAGAATTGCAGGCAGGTTTCAGTTGGATCATTTATTTAAGTACATATCAAGCTTATGAAAAGAAAGTGAGTCTTTTCCTCTCTTAGAACTCAGGCAAAAACTCTGAAGGTCGGAAAAAAATCCCTTTGCATGAAGCATTTATTTAATTGAGCAAACTCCCCCTCCCCCATCAATTTCAGTTCTGCCTTTTACCTAGCAGGAAAGATAATCCTTAGGAATTAATTTATAGTCTCTAAGGACAGCTTCAAAACTTCACAAGTCATTGAACTGGCATAATACCAAAGAGGCTTGCACTTGATTTCATTTTAAATCCTCTAGTTCTTTGCCTATAGGATTCACATTGATTGCAGTGTAACTTTCCTATGGGCCTCGGTGGTAGTATCTGTCTATCAGGGATGTAAGTGCTAACACAATAAAGATAATAAAGCAAAGTGTGCTCTTCACCATTGTGTCCTTGTGAGATTTCCTTTCCTTTAACCATGAAGTTATTTAGTAAAACAATCTATCATAAAGAGTACTGTTAGGAATACAATTTACTCATAATGAATGACATAAAAGTAACCTTTTAAACGAAATAAACTTTCATTCCATGCACATTTATTTTGTGCCTTTTATACTTGAGACTGTGTTAGGCATGGCCTTATATAACCTGCATAGCCTCTGTAATTCACTGGAATGGGGTAGTAGTGGAGCTACATAATCACACAGATATAAAATATTGAGGTCATTTTATATTCATATTAATATGAGTTAGTTTGTGTTTAAGCATATATGAAGCATTTATTTAATTGCGCAAACTCACAATTTTGTGATATAGATCACAATTTTGAACAAAAGCATCCATTTTCTAATTAATTTTCCAAAAATCTTGTCATGTCTATTATAACAAACCAAATTCTTAGCACTTACAATTGCCAAATTGTTTTTTTCTTATTTTCTGGAAAAACAAATAATTATACTGTATTTTTTTAAGCATAAATAGATATATTTTATTTATTTATGAACTAGAAGTTACTACTCTTGCTCTTTTTTTTCTCTTTTTTTCTTCTTCCAATTAGTTGAAAGAACCACAATTCAAAAGAAAAGATTACTGTAAGGAGACCAGATGCCATGTACAACTGGGAAAAGGGGTGATTGAGAGAGTTCCAAACTTTGGTGTTAGAAGTCAGAACATTGTTATCTTAGAACAGTTCAGATACATTCTGATCAACACTGCTTTAGCTTCCTCAGGTGGACTTTCAGAATGGAGATCTTATGCCAGCTCTTCCATTTCCCCCATTTAGGTTATTCGTGGTTCATTTCTTTATGACATAGCACTGCTTTAAAGTCTTTTTTGGGGCCTCCCTGGTGGGGCGCAGTGGGTTAAGCAACGCACTATGAAGCAAACCACAGCCACTGCAGCACGAGTTCGATCCCTGCTGCCGGCCAGGGCGGGGACCCACATGGCGCGGCAGACCTCTCCTGCTGTGCCCGCTGCTCCCCTCAGCAGTGCACTTCTGTTGATCTGCCTGTTCTGCTCCCTACTCTCTGTGGTGAATCCTCTCACCCCCCTCCCCACACACCTCTGGCCTGTACCCCAGCTCTTGTATGCATAAATAAATAAATCTTTTAAAAAAATAAAAAATAAAGTTTTTTTGGTAAATACTATCAATTACGCAAACACAAAATTTGTATTTATGTAAATGCACATGTAGAATACTAAAGTACCCTTTCATCAGGGTAGTTGATCTAACCTTTTTTTTTTCTACTTGAGGTAACATCACACCACACCCACTACCAAGCATCATGTCCTCCACTGCAGCCCACCGTGTCTCCTTTCCCAAAGTGTTTTCCCCTGCCCTTGGCTCCTTGGAGCTGACTCCACAGTAAGTTTTGTAGGGTTTGTTACTGGTTTGGTTTCGTCTGGCCCTTTGTTTTCTTTCCCTGTGTTCTGCATATCAGTGATGCCATCCAGTATTTGTCTTTCTCTTTCTGACTTATTTTGCTGAGCATATCTCCTCAGCTCCATCCATGTTGTGATAAATGGCAAGAGTTCGTGTTTTGTTCCACTTGGTTCTACTTTTGTCTTCTAAGTCTTATGTGAACAACTCCATCAAAATTTGCTGGCACAATTACAGCTGTGTTGAGGAAACACTTTCAGGAATTTTCCCCATGAGATTAGTAACATTTCTTATTCAGTATGATTTCTTTTTGCCTTCTTTGTAACCCATTTAGACATCACAAAGAAAATTTTTGTAATTATACTGTAGTGCTTATAACAAACTGCAGATTTTCTGAATGGTCCACCAGGAGTGACCAAAACTCATTAGGAGTCATCTAATTTTTTTGTGAGCATTATTTTAGTTGCAGATTCTGCTTTTTGATTTGTAAATGTATTGTTGCAGTGCAAATATAGCACAGTGGGCAAAGAAAGTAGGCCAAAGCAGTGACTAAATAATGATCTCTTTTGACCAGTTCCCTGAACAGTTGGATAATATCTGACCTCTAATTCTCAAAATATACTGAGGATTTCACTACCAAAGATTAGGCTTCCATTGCACACATCATTTATTAGCTACATCCCACTAGACCTGGTCCAATCATCTATCATTGAAAGCATATAAAACATGCTCTATAGTGTGATAGCATTAATGACCAGAATATTTTTTTTAATTCTCATCATATTCCCCTTTCAGCCTCACAAACGTTCAGTATCAGATCTGCCACTGAGTTTTATATATAGCTTCCTTTTCTTCTTTATCCTAGTTTCCATTTACTAAGTCATAACAACCCCCTTGGCCAGTGAGAACAACTGGCTATTTTTAAGACTTTCTACTTGTAATAGCTAACTTAGTTTTCTTATTATCTCTGAAATTGAAGACTTTCACCCAGGTCTCTAACTTTAAGTATCTTTGATTTCTAGGTACACTGACTGGAGGGGAGTTAACTATTCTAGTAGTCTCACTCTAAATAATTGACTTTCAAACACCTAGTTCAAACTGTTCCTGACTTCCACAAGCCAATTTATAACTCTCTGATTAACGCCACTACTTGTCGGGTTAGATATTGACACACATACAGTGCAAGCATACACAGCTTAAAATCAGTAAGCAAGAATTATTCAATAACTCCACATTGAAGTGAAAAAAGAAACACTGAAAGTGTTACTTTAACCCTTAAGGAGGAGTAAAAACCATACTTATTTGCTTTAAAATTTTTAAAGAGGAAAAAGATATTGGTGAAGCTGCAGACACATATTGTGTCTGGGGTAGAGTGTCAGGGACCTTTGATTCCAGCGGTGTATCTGCTGTCAGTTAACATAAGTGGCTTCTTACATTCTTTTTGAGGTTTCGGTAAATGTATTATGACTATATTGCATGTTTTCTGCTTGTAGAGAAACAAAGGGCAATTTCCTGTTGATGAGAGCTATCCAAAATGTAATTTTGAATGTCTTTTAGGCAAAGATTTCCCTTATAAAACATAATGTATAATTAAAATCTATTGACCTTTTTTTGATCCCTTGGATTCTTTTGGGTATACTTAGAATACCGACAATCATTAGTGAAGAATCATTAGTTCCCTAAGTAATTATTACTGTATAGAAGGATTACTTAGGTAATGATGTGTAGTTTATTATTAACATGGGGAGTTCAAGTACAAAGTGGTATCAGGTACATCAGGCTTATGAAAGTTCAGAAATACACATTTTCAATAACCTCCTATGTATTACTCCTTCTGTAAATTTCTCTGGCTTGTATTTCCTGACTCCAACATTAGGCTCTTTTGCTCCCCAGGCTCTTTTTGTTTAGTTGCAAAATGGGGATAATAAGGTCTTTCTCCTAAGATTACCAAGAGTATGAATTTAGAAAATGTATCTATCATTCTATCATAACCAAAGGAAATTTCTAGAATATCACAGTATATACACTCTACAGCATAGCATATAGTAAGTTAAGCATTATGCTGAAATAAAGTTCAAATATATAATAATTATAGGGCCAACACTCAAAATTAAATTTCATGTGAAAAATTCAAGAATAAAAATTCTAAAATGTTTAAAAAATGTATGTGTGTTTGCGTACGTACACACGCACACTCATGCATATACACTGAGTTTTGGAGAGGTAATACCAAATTATTACAATGATGAAAATACAAGTTTTTATTTCTATATATCTTCAGCGTATGTGTATATACTTTTATTCACTAATTTATTGATTAAAATCATCTATAATAATGGAGCAATGGGATGTGAAAAATATTTTTTTATTGAGATTGGGTTTACAACACTGTGTGATTCAGAAATACAGGAGATCACCTTATTCTATAGTAAAAGCAGTTTAACCATTCGTCAAGCAGCATACCTTGACCTTTAGATCCATATCATATAGTATATGGCCAAGCCATTTAATTGAGTTATGCAATGTGGAGGAATTCTAAAACACAGAGTTCTAAGCCTGCCTTAAGGTTGATCTTGCTGGCAGTATCAATAACACATTTTTTAATTTACTCATTTAAAAAAAAAACATTTCCATCTGGGGTTTCAGTTATTTACCAAAACTTGCAGAGAGAATGTGTGTTTGGAATTAGTTTTTATGTTCTAAAACTTTTCCTATACCATTCAATCATGCTGTTTCTTACCCTGGCTTCCTGCATTTTCTCTTCAAAGGTACATGCTTTTGTATGTTCAATCTCAAGAGACTTGGAGATTTAAATTGAGTTATTCAGGCAAAATATTGAATTTTGAGCCATTGTTACAAGCCAGCTTGCCATTATATAGAAGCTCTTTTATTTGGATAGGTATTTATTTTAATAGGAATTTTTGTCTAGTTTTTAGAATATATATATACTGATTTCTTAATATCACCTCTTCATATACATTCATTTCTGTGATGATGTTTGTTAGGTTTATAATCTTGGTTGACCTTTAGTTAGGCAGATGAAAAAAAATTAAAGGTATTAGACTCTCGCCTGTTTTTCTCACTGTTAATTTCTTTATAAAATGGAGAAATTTCATTCTCAGGTATTCAGGAGTACATATTTTCTGTGTAGCACTGGTTAAATAAAGTATTTGCTCATTTCTTTTAAGACTTCTGTTTCTAATAACATAAAAACCTAAGCTATTTCAGCAAATTTAACTGCTTTAAATGAATTTGGAAAGTTAGCTAAATTAGTATACCAAGAAAAGCTAGTTGATTTATTCAATGAACATTAATATGTTCAAAAATAGTGAATTTGTACTGTGCATCATGTATGCCAGTTACATTGGAAGGTAGAAGTTTTGATTTTTTCTCTTGGTATTCTACTTAATGTTAAATTCAATGGTTCGTAACTTTGTATCTCCTTAATAAATCTTTAAATGTAAACAAATTTGAATCTCAGAATAATTAAAATACCATTTTGCTTTTATAAGCTATAAAATAAAAAGTAGAAGTATAAAATAAAAAAGTAACATAACATTGAGGTCCAGGCTTTAAAGAACGTTCCCAGTGGTTTATCCCTTAAAACAGCCCTACTATGCATGCCATATTTTACCAAAAATATTTGTATATACCATTTTCATTCCTTCTAGCCATCCTATTTATTATTTAGCCATGCAACACTAGTCTAAGGCACATATTAAATATTTCTGTGCAATATTCATACTACTTTGCATATCTAGTCCCTTGAAAAAAACAATCCAAAAAGAAAGATAGGTATGAAAATTCAATATGGTTAAGCCACACAGGTTTTTCTAATTTTGAAAAAAAACTCTTGTGACATGGTTTCACATATTTTCTTGGCGAGAATGATAGATTGCTTGTTTCACAGCCATCTCAGTCACTAGCAACTGCCAAGGGAGAACAACATTGTTTTACCATGGCAAAAATATGGGAAACTAGGAGATTGTCTTCCTGTCCCACCTTTGTCCCTAAGTTATTTGTAAAGTTTTCATAAAATTGTGAAATTCTGAGTGTTTTTTCCCCTTAGTGTTAAAATGCATAGACAAGAAGAGATGAATGGTTTTGGTGAAAATAGTACAGAATATCCAGAGAAGCAATCCACTGGAGTCAAAGGGAGCTTTACTGCCATTGCTACTCAAAGTTCTCCTTTGTAACTCTAGCAGGTAATCTATAAATCCCAGTGACCTACAAGCACAAGACAAGGACTGCAGGTGTACAGGCAACTTGATATCATTAGCAATAATCAATGCATGCCAGCGTTTTCTCACTAATACATGGGTAGAGCACCAAATTATTGAGCAACACTAGATCTCTCTTATATCAAGCTCGTTAGTCTTGGGAGAATTCATTAATCATTTAAGCTACAAGCAAAAATATAACCTAGGATTTGGCAGAAAGATCAATAAGACGTAAGTGAAAGGGTATGTGTCTGTTTAAAGAGGAAGGTAAGTAGAGCTGCAAGTTTTAACACAGAAATTAATTGTCTGACAATGAAAATTGGAACTGTATTTGAGGATGAACAGGGATTATATTCACAGCTGCCAACATAGGCATAGCCAGAAAAAAGAACACAGATACACACACAAATAGCAGTTTAAAGTTTTCCATTTTCTCCAGAAAGAAATAATCAATATAATTGAATTTCTAACCTTACTGGTCACCACTTCTTGTCAATTCTACCATCAAATTTTACCTTCTCTGTCCCCTTCTTTCCATGATTACTGCTGGTATCTTATTTAAAACCCACCTGAATTTTCATCTGAGCTGTTGTAATAATCTGCTGATTGACTTTTCTATCAATTTCCTCATTTTGTCATTCACATTATGTTGGGAACATCTTCCTAAAACAGTCACTTCCTTGTTTAAAAATAGTTCAGAGTTCTCCATGATCTACCCAATGAAATCCAAAGATTTTAGTATAGACTATTTAACTATTTAAGATATTTAATAGCTATTACCTTTTTTTTAAAAAAAGGAAAGTTGATTATCAGTCACATAAAATGATTATATCTAACTCCCAAACTAATCTTTGGAGTTGGGGAATATTATTATCTCTGCTTTGTAGAAGAAAATTTGAAACACACGTGTTAAGGATCGTTCAGAGTTCAAAGTGCAGGTATAAGGAACAGAACTAGAACTCAAAACATGTTATACCAAAACGAAATGAAAACAAGTCCTAGAAATAGAACTTTATAATTGAGGCGACAAGAGAGGAAAGTGGGGGATAAAGGGGCAGGGGCACAGTGGTCAATGATGGAAAATTATGGGTCCTTTGGTGGTGGGTATGGTGCCATGACAGTGAGTCTGTTCTCGTGAATCATAGACCTTGTTGTAAACCAGTGTCTCCTCAACTGCAAATAAAAAAAGTATGTCAAGTGTGTCTGCAGAGCACAGACCTTTTCCATTATAACATAATTCTGTTTAGACATGACCATCCTGCCTTTATAGATTTATCTTCTATTTTCCCCTTCTAGTACAGCTTATATACAATCAGGCCCACTTATGCCCTTCTGCCCATAATTTAGTTCTGTCATCTCTTTCTACTTGGTCTTGACCTTTTCTCTCTATTCGTGTTTCCTTGGTCTGTAGTCATTTGTTGTTTACATAATATCTACTCATCCATCAAGGTTCTGTTCAAATGTCTCTTCTCCAGTCTTCACCTCTTCTCCAAGTTGGGTTTGTCCCCTATCCCTGAAGTGATTCCAGAGCGAAGGATCCATAACTGTGTTGTTGTACCATTTATTAGTTATTCACTTATGTAACCATAAGCTACCATGTCTTCTTGAGAGCAGAGCTCGTCTGCTTGCTTTATCTTCACAATACCTGAACTGTTGTACCTGCTCATAATACTTGTTGAAAAGGTTAATTTGCTACCTGTCTTTAACTCAGTGCATGTGATATGTAATAATATTAAAATATATACAACATTCTTTGTTTTAGCAAATCACTTTAGAAAATTAAACCCAAACAACCTTCTGTTAACTACTGGTGCATTTTTACATGTGCTGGAAGATAATTCAATATTCATATGATTTATTACCAGACCAAATGCCAAGCTCCAATTTAAAATTTCTCCATGGTAGCCTAAAAGCTTGGTTGCAAAGAACACTAATTCTGGCCATAGGTAGGCCAGATATGGTTGACTGAACCTTCTCTCACTGATTAGGTAAACAGTATTAGGGCTGGAATTTTGTCTTGCTTTTACTCTTTTTTTTTTTAACATCCACTTTGCAGATTGAATGATTCTGTAGATTTCCAGTGTCCATCAACCCAAATTTCTTTCTACATAATGATTGTAGTAATTTTGACTTCTTAAAACTCATGGATCTGGAGTATGGTTAGTCTCTATTTTATTCATTATAGAAATATTTTGTGTGCAAGCAGTTTAGCAAAGAGAAAAAAAAACACTGATTTTAAAGAACCTCAGAGTGTATCCTTTGGTTTACAACAACAACAAAAAAATAACTTGCAAAAGTTCAGTGTGACTTCTGGGGAGAATTTGTTTTTGTTTTATGATGGTGCTATGACCAGTGAAGTGACCATATTATTCCACTTAAACACAAATTTCTTGAGGACTACTATGGGCCTGCAAGAGGGATTATTCACTTAGAGTAAGTTGGTGTAGTGCATACAGATGCTGACATGCTGATAGGACCTGTTTTTGACTCCTAGCTTTTACCGAATCTTGTGTGAATCTTGGAAGTTACTGAACTCACTGAGCAACATTTTTGAACTGTCTAAAAAAATTGTAAATGAAGGAATTTGTGATGGTTAAATCAGATAATGAATGTAGGTGTAAAGCGGTGACATTTGATTAATACTACATTTTAGCTGTTTGATTAATAAAGATAACTAAGATTTATTTATTTATTTATGAATACAAGAGCTGGGGTACAGGACAGATGTATGAGGAGTGAGCGGGTTTACCAGAGACAGAGTGGGGAGCAGAGCAGGCAGAGCAACTGGAATACATTGCTGAGGGAAGCAGCGGGGTGAGGCAGGAGAGGTCTGCTGTGCCGTGTGGGTCCCCGCCCTGGCCAGGGATCGAACTAGCGCTGCTGTGCCTTGGATGTTTCACAGTGCAGCACTCAACCTACTGTGCCACCAGGGAGGCCCTAAAGATAACTTTCAATAAGTAGTTGTTCATATCAATGAATTAAGAATAAACACAGGCATGGTGATGCTTTTCTTATATGTTTCTTTTCTTGAATTTTTGACACTATTTTCAGTTTTGGCTTTAGAAAAGTCCATCAAGATCTGATATATGTAAATTCTGGATTAAAATTTTCCTTAGTACAGCTACTACTAATACTGCCATCTATATAACATATTTTAGTAGACTTTCCCCATTATTTCCTTTCATCCTTAGAGCAATTCCTATGAGGGCTGGTGTTATTTCCCTGGTTTCATAAATAACGTGACTAACATGAAGAGGGGTTAGAAGCTTGAGGTATGCCATTGAATTGTAAATGTCAGACCAATTCCTGGACTCAGGTGTATTTAATCCTATATTTTCTGCTTCTCTTCCCCAACTGTTAATCATTTTAAGCTAGGGGAATATTCAGCTACTTTATTTACTATCATATGGATATAATATGATTATACGGCAAGGCATATAGACAAATGGGATGGAGTTACTGGTCTGAGCATGTTTTAGTTATAAAGGTAGGTAAATAAACACATATGGAAGATGCATACTCATTTCAGATGCATGGCAAATGGCAAATAAATATTTCTGTACCTTTCAAAGTGAATTTAATTTGGCGATATTTCACCACCAATGTAAAGTTTGTTGCATTCAAGAAAGTTATTTTCCCCCACCTTTAAAAAGCTGATTTCAGGTCCTTTGTCATTTAGCCAATGCTCATCTCTTGAATCTCATGCCCTACTGTTTTCTCCCTATTCCAGATTCAGGGTATGATTCAGTTGTGTAGAACATTTGTGGATGGTTTTGTTTAATGTTTATTTCTTTTCCTGTGATGCTCACATTGCCTTTCTGTCCACCCAGGATTGTCCTGGGAAATGATGGGTTATCTTTGATATCAGGAAATGAGTTGCCCCATTTGTGAGCTGTTTTGTTTTTTAAACTCTCTGGAGTTTTTTTGAACTCCCGGTGTGGTGCTGTAAGGCTTTAGTTGGTTGTTCTACCACAATAATGGCATCGAGCTAAGTCATTCTGGCATTATTCAGTCCTAGCACAAAACCTGGCACAAATGTGAGATCAATACATATTTGAATTGAGATTAGAAGATTAGGGTGCCAGTTTTGGGGGAAGTTACTGAAGGAAAATTGAAAGACAAAGAAGGAAAATGAATCAACTTTCCAATTATCTTCTTTCAACACCCAAGTTTTTGTTCAATCAGTGCCAATTCATGAGGCCTATTAAGTGCCTTCTTATTACCAAAAAATTGGCAATAACAGAATATATAATGCTCTAGCCCGTATGGAAACCATATTGTAATGAGAAGAGACATACAAAACAATTAAATATGCCACCTTACATGGTGACAATACATCAGAGTAAGACAAAACAGGAGGTAGATTAGGTCAGAAAGTCTATGTAAGATATTGTATCCTAAAGGGATGTTGGTTTAAATGAGTACAATTGGAAGTCAATGGAAGATTTTGAATACAAATTTGTATCATCTGAATTCATGTTTTTTTTTGTTGTTGTTGTTGGTAGAGAGGCTTCTGCAAAAGAAGGCAATGTAGCCACGTCTTTCAGTTGTAGGCAATGCTGTGACTTTTCACCAGGCAAATCAGACCTGCATATAGGGACATTGCTTAATATGTTTAAAGGTTAACCCTGGCTTCTTTATTGAAAATAAACTGAAGGAGTGTGGTATATAAGGTTGCAGAGAGGGAGAGGAAGAGTGAACAGGGAGACCAGTTCTGTACTGCTAAATTATTTAGACAAGAAGTGTTAGCTTGAAGGTGGTAATGGTAGAGGTAGTGAAAAGTGATTTGAATATATTTTGATACTATAGAGGAGAGAATTTGATAGATAATTGAAAGAAGAAAAAAGAATCCAGGAAGATGTCTGATTTGGGGCCTGAGTATTTAGCAGGACAGCCATTTACTGAGAGATGGGAGTAAGTGGGAACAGGGACAGGTATGGACTAAGGACTGGCAAAATTCTGTAAAGTGTCAACTGGTAAATATCTACGGTTTGACAAACCAAAATATCTCTGTTGCAACTTGCACAACTCTGCTTTTAGCAGAAAGCAGTCATAGATACTAGGTAAACAGCATCAGTGGGGCTCTGTTCCAATAAAACTTTATTTACAAGAAGACCTCAGAGTCGTTTTGGTCTACAGGCTGTAGTTTGCTGATCCCTGTATAAGAAGCCAAATAAACTGTTTCAAAAAAGGTGTTATTGATCGTATCAAATGCTGCTGATTTGTCAAATAAGATGAGACCTCAGAATTGATCATTAGATTTAATGACTCAGTAGCTGTTACTGACCTTGACAAGACCATTTGCATGGAATTTGGGGAGTGAAAAGCATGACTGAAAGAAAGATTTGGATCAAGAGAGAAAATCGTGAAGAAGAATTGGAGGTGATAGCAACTACCAACACATTTTTTAAGTAAGTTTCACTTTTAAAGGAGAACAAATAAATGGATCTGTAGCTGTGGGTGGGAAATGGGGTCAAGAGAGGCTGTTTTTAAGATGGGGAAATAATGCTGTAAAATACTCGTGGGAATGATCCAGAAAGGAGGGAAAAGTTGGTGATGCAGGAGAGAGTGGGGCTAATTGCTAGCACCATGTCCTTGCGTAGGCGAAAGGGGATGGAATCTAGAGCACAGGAGCTGTGGCCTTAAGATAAATGCCCGCTGGTGTTCTTCCTTGTCGGGCACCAGTGCACGCATGTGGGCAGATATGTTGACAAGCATCTGGGGAGCAGTGCTCTACTGACTACTTCAGTTTTCTCAGAGAAAAGGAAATAATGTCATCAACTAAGAATAGGAAAGGGGGTTTTGGAGCTTTGAGGAAAAGGAGAATGACATTGCCACCAAGACTGTCTTTTCCTAAACTTCACTTCATTTTCAAATTACTTGAGGAAGCATTTTAAGAAAACAATGCCTAGGTTTCAACCACAATCAATTAAATAAGAACTTGGGCATGGCTTCAGCACTTAAAACAATTCCCCAACTTATAGGTTGACTGGAGGACCAGTAATGTAGAAGTAGTGAAGAAGGTGTCAACTAGAAATATTGTAAGATTTTTGGGTCATGCTAAGAGCCAACCTGAGGGTTGTAGTCATAAATTTAAAATGAGACTAGTGAAACTGATGATGTGCTTCCCTTCAGAAGGTTCAGGTGCATTGGAGTGAGCAAAAGTGAGTAGAGCGCTGGCTGTAATTAAGGTTTGAGGTTTATGATGTGAGAGAAGTAAGGGGTGAGCAGAGAGCCAAGGGTTCTGAGGATATACAGTTAGAATGTAATGATAATCCATGGAGTTAATGCTTGATAGGAAGAGACGTGAGGACACAAGGGTGTGAGAGATGGTGAAAAGACAGTAGAATGGATGGATTTCAGGACTTCTTTATATGAAAGGATAGTTGGAATTGGAATAGGGGGACTAACTGCACATAGTCAGTAGAAACTTAAGGGATGGAGATAAGAAATTATGATGAATAAAACTGCACTCATGTATTTTTAGGGTAGATATTTAGGAGTGGAATTACTAGGTCATATGGTAGATCTACTTGTAATATTTGAGAAACATAATATTTTCCACAAGGGATCCACCAGTCTATGTTCCCATAAACAGATAAGAGGGTTTCCTTTTCTCCACATCCTCACCCACACTTATATCTGTGCTTTTTGAGATGGGCTCACAGATGTAAGATGGTATCTCATTGAGTTTTGATTTGATTTTCCCTGATGATAAATATGATTTTTTCATATGCCTGCTGACCATCTGTCTATCTTCTTTGGGACAGTGTTTATTTAGGTTTTCTGTCCAATTTTTGATTGGTTTCTTTGTTTTCTTCTTGGGGAGTTGTATGAATTCTTTGTAGATCTTGGATCTCAGCTCCTTGTCAGATATATGATGCGCAAATATTTTCTCCCATTCAGTGGGGCATTTTTTTGTTGTTGTTTTAATGATAGTTTCTCTGTGTAGGAGCTTTTTAGTTTGATTCAGTCCCAATTGCTTATATTCTCTTATGTTTCTCTTGCTGTTGGAGATGAATCTAAAAACATCAGTGAAGCCTGTGTTTGGAGTGTTTTGCTCATGTTTTCTTCTGTGTATTTTATGGCTTCAGGTCTTACATGCTTCAGGTCTTACATAAAAGTCGTTAATCCATTTTCAATTACTTTTTTGTATTGTATGAGTCAGTGGTCTAGTTTCATTCTTTTGCATGTGGCTGTCCAGTTTTTCCAACACCATTCGTTGAATAGACTTCCCTTTTCCCAGTGTCTACTGCCAACTCCTTTGATGGTGCTTGATTATCCACCTATGTTTGCTCTTGTTTCTGGGCTCTTAATTCTATTCCATTTGGTCTATGCATCCTGGTATATAAAACCTAGGGAATACCTAACCAGCAATTAAAAAAAATGAACTATTTTCATTTAGGTCCACATGGATGGAACTGGGGAGGATAATGCTAAGCAAAATAAGTCAGAAGGATAAAGGCAAATATTGTATGGTTTCACTTGTGTGTAATATAGAGAAACAAAACAAAGGATCAGTAGAATCTTGTTGCATTAAGGCTACCAGATGGGGAGAGAGAGGAGGAGGGTGAAGAGTAAAGGTAGGAGGGCACCCAGTAGACTGTGCTGGAAGATTATGGGGCACCTTAGTGGTGGGTGGTAACATACATCTAAAGAGCTGTGATCTTGTACCTCCGAATCACGCACAGTTGTCAATCAATGCTCCCTTAATAAAAAACAAAAAACAAAAAAAAACTGAGGTTATTACAGAATCTAGGATATAACCATGGTACCGCATGACTGAGATAGGTTGGAAGACAAGATCATTGTATAAAAGGAATTCAGTGAATTACTAGGCTAAAGCTGTGAGAGACTGTTTAACTGAATACTTGAAGTGCCATAAATCATGACAAGAGTCGTACATTGTAGAGAATGAAAGTGAGACAGAGGCTAAAACTTCGCAGAATGTGGGGCATTGCACTCACTGGGGGTAGCTCCCCATTCTAATTTCACAGAAACTGTCTTCTTTAGACATTTTTAACAATGCAGCAATAGGAATTTTCTTGTAAGTTTCTTCAAGATACTTTCATGTGTAGTTAGGCATTAACTGTTTCCATTTTTGGCCTATTTAATGTTGGCTATTAGTAATTCACTAGCTTCTAAGGCTAATTGTGTCATCATTGCTTTTTACACTTAAAGATAGAATATCCAGTCATTGTTTGGGTACAGGCAATTTTTCTTCTTGAAAGAACATACCTCTTAGCTACAAGATTGGTCCTGCAATGGTAATAGAATTACTCTCCATGGAGAATACATTTTGTTTCTCTTGCCCTTACTTTTAACATTAGCCTGAATGTTATAGCAAAATTACAAATCCTAAAGCAAAAAAGAAAATAACTATGTTTCTGAACATAGAGAGTGAGAAAAATTACCAGTACACTGAATATGCATTTCCATCTCCTGGGTAACAAGTTTGTCGTGGTGGCGGTTATTTTTGTTTTCCCCTTGGTTGTGGTAACATGTTAGGGTAAACACCCAGCATGGTGATTAAAAGCCTAGTAAACATTTCCAAATGAAACTACCTAAAACTCTTAACTCTGAGGTTGAAAGGCAAGTCATTCCCGGTGATAGCATTTGCCATGTTCCAAGTTCAGCAGAACTGACTGATGGGTATTTTCAGACCATTCCTGAAATTATAACGCATTTGAACAATGTGAATACTTGAGGTGTGGCGTACAAACGTTCATCTTTCTACGTCTCAGATAGCAGAGCCTTTGAGCTAAGCCTCGGTGTGATTTACTACCTTGCTGCCCATCAATCACTAAAACATGCAAATCCCAACAGAGCCATGACTGATTCATTGAGACAGAATGACTCTCTGTCACTTGGAGGGAGTTCTGTTTCCCCTAGCAAGTTCTTTACACAGGCAATTTCATGGGAGCAAATCAATCTCTCCACCACCCCAGTTTTCTCATCTCTTCAACTGATGTTGTCTCTTTCTACATATCGTGACAAATTAATTCAGGTCTCACTCCTACTCCACTCAATGCAACTGACTGATCTGAGGTGCTCATAGTTACTTAACAAGTCAAATATTTGTTAACATGGTATATGTCTATGGTAGTCATGTACTGCTCTGTTCGCTTTAAATTAGCCTGCCTGTCCTGGCAGTCTCATGTCTGATGGCTTTCCCACACAAGTTCTCCATCAAATCCCTGAACCTTGTAGTGAGAATCACCTAGTCTTGATCGTGAATCTCACTCAGTGCGCCCTCTGCCAACTTGCATATTCATGATGCTTACAATTAATTGGTTTATAGATTTAGCATTTGAAGCGTAATACTCCAGAGCACGGTTCTTTGCCAAGAGGGGGTTTGCAGTTGGGTTGAGGGAAGACACATACCTGTGTCACCTGGACACTTGTTTTCCTCGTAACGACATACACATTGGTTATTTCCAGCCCACTCCCACAAACAACAATGCTAGACCTCAGGGGTCAGATATTTTAAATCTGAAACATTTCTGTTTCCTCCAGTGCTGCAGGTGAAGTGAGTCTGGCTCTGGTGGACAGATTTGACCTCAGGCCAGGTGTATTTTGTCACCTTGCACACCTTGGCCCTCCGGGGAGAACTTGTTAATGATGATGCTAAACAATTGATTATCCTAATCATGGATTTTTAACTACCACATCTGAAAAAAATAATAATCTAACAAGTTCCTTTATGTTTTTGTATTTGACAGGCAAGGAAATTAAAAGAGTTCTAATTCAAGACTCTCAAACCAATAATTTTTCTATTATCTCATACTGCTTCTCCAATAAATATTTGCTGATTGCTAACTATATGCAAGAACATGCATTAAAAGATTAAAAATGTTTAAAGATATGGTTCTTCCCACAAAACACAAAACAGCTCGTTGGCAAATCACACGAATTATTTGTTCCTCTCCCACAGTCTTTAACAGGAGTTCACGTTGTGGACCTTCCCATCTCCTTCCAGTATTTTCTTCTTATTTACCTCATAAATGTGATGAAAATAATGATCCCGGCGGTGGAATAGAGCTTGTCCCAGAGTAAGTGTTCTGTGAGATTAGAGGAAGATGGCAGGGAAGCTTCTCCCTCTTTTGCATGGTCTTCGCTAGTCTCTCAGCATCCTAACACAACCCCTCATTCTCTTCAGCTCTTGCACCCCTGCTCATCCTTTAATCGGCCATGTGCTGTGCCTTCTTGTAGCCCTCCTCACTCTGCAAAGCCCCTTCTCATCACTGTTTTTGGGTTTCCACCTAACTCACGCCCCTGTGAATGCACTTGCTTTACACATTCACTGAAAGCTTAACAATACACCAGACTCTTGGAGAACATCTGGGGGATAAATCAGGTATCCCTCTAATTCCAGGGCTTGCTCTGTTCTTTATTTTCCCTGAGAAATAATCTATTAAATAAAATCTCATGAGGTGTGGGGTATCTGGTTTCTCCTTCCGTTTCCTGCTTCCTGGTAGAACAGCAGGTTCCCCGTAGGTGCTGCATATCCATTGCCTTCTTAATTTGCAGTCATTTTCTGCCTAATTCTTTGTTGATACCTATACTTTTCATTAGGTCTGCTGGGAAGCCTGCTATAATCATTTGTGAGAAAGCTCTTCGGGAACTAACCCATGAGCACTGGAATCAAAACTTGGCTTCAGTCTAACATTTTCCTCATTTATAATATGGGGATAATTATAGTACCTCCCTGACGGAATTGTTGTGAGGATTAACAGAGTCATTACATGTGAAACACTTAGAATACAGGAAGCATTCAGTAAATATTATTATTCATGTGGTGTTCTTCAGTAATCAAAATAAAACACCATACTGTTTGCATTCAATACCTTTGTTCTATAGAAGCTTCTACTTAAGTAAGTGTGTGTGTTCCAATTTGTAACGTTTTGCTTTTGAGAGAATTTGAGATGTATTTCAGAGTTGCCTAAAGGAAAATGGAGGTACAGTACATTAAGTTATGCTTCCTGGATTGTAAAGATCACAACAGGGTATAAACCTGGGTATCTTCAGCTTCCCTGATTCTTTACTCAGTTTTTCTTGTGGCAGGTCTTTAAACATACCACTCTTAACTAGAAAGCAATACAATTTTAACTATGAACAATCCTGGATTGAGATGTTACTGCATTTAATATATATATATATATATATACAGCTTTCAACCATTTTCAGTCACATCTCCCTATATGAAGTAGGCGTGTGAATCATTTCATTTGCATAAATTGACTGTTGTTTACTGAAGCTTCCATATTTCTGCTCACCTTACAATGATTTCAGTCACTTAGAGAACTGGGGTGGCTCTCAGACTCAGATTTCTATAGTTGTCCTTCTTGGTCAAGTGGGAATTTTCTCTGTTCTCTGCATAGATAATCAGATCCAAGGAGGATCTGCGAATTTCATCCTTCTTCTTTTCCCATTCCTCTTGGTAATTCCTTTTCCTTTGTGTAGACAGTAGCAAAGTTATCCAAATATTCATCATCACCTCTTTCTATTTCACTGTTCTCTAACACTGTCATTCATCTAAAAAGAGCATTCTCCTGGATTCTCTTTCTTTGCATTTTATGATTAGCTAAGCACTAGCATTTCTTAGGGTTACTTCCTCTTGCCCCAGACGCATTTAGAGGTTTCTAGTTCTCACAAATCTTGGAGTTTGTCTTTTGATGTCAGCTTTGTTCATTGATTTGCTTTATATTTTAATTGGTACAGCATTTCACTTCCATATGCCTTTATTTATGTAAGCCAAAATATCATAACACAAAATATGTGTATTTTCTTGATGTGTTTCTTATTCACCAAGTAGCTTTGATAATATATATTTTAAAAACTCTTCAGATTATTTAATACATTAAAAAGTATATTCCTGAATGAATAAATTCACCAACTAACATAGATATGAAATGAAAATATTACCCAAAAATATGTGTGATAAAAGTTTCTACAACAGCTGGGGCCTCCCTGGTGGCACAAGGGGTTAAGCACAGCACCATGAACCTATCCACAGCCACTCAAGAGTTTGATCCCCTGCTAGGGAGGTGACCCACATGCCACAGCAGATCTCTCCTGTCTCGCCCGCTGCTCCCCTCAGCAGTGTATTTCAATCATTCTGCCTGTTCTGCTCCCCACTCTGTCTCTGGTGAATCCTTTCACACCCCCACCCCCGTATCTCTTGCCTGTACACCAGTTCTTATATGCATAAATAAATAATCTTTAAAACAAAGTTTCCACAACAGGAGTAGAAAATTCTAAGTACTCTGGACATTAGTATAATAAAGACATCATTATCAGTATTTTGTGTTTTCTACTTGAAGTGGGATAAATGATAAAATAGTTTTCTTAGAATCTTTTATGCCTCTGAAAGGAGTGAGGGTATTTGAATAGCCTATGTGTGACAAAAGCCCAACGTTCCAAAATAATGTTGTCTGTTAAAATGTTCTGCAGTGATGGAAATTTCTGTATCTAAACTGTCCAATATGGGGTCACTGGCCATCTGAGACTGTTGAGTGCTTCAAATGTGGTTAATGCAACTGACCTGAGACTGAATTTTAAGTCTTATTAATTTTATTTTTAAAAGATGTGACTCTTGGCTACCATGTTGGATAGATCATTAAGACTTTAGAGACGTTTAAACTACTGTTCAGATTGTAACTAGCTCACACGATACTGGGTTACCTCGTGGGTTATTCCAGAGCAAGTAGAAAGAAACACATATTTTACATATACCAACAAGAACAACACAACAAACTTTGAAAAACAATTTCCCTCTCCCCTCTCTCATTGACCCCATCATCCCAACACTTCTCTTTTCATTTCTGCCTTTGTGCCCATCACCCCACACAACACATCAAAAGACCCCAGAACAAGAACCCTAAACACAAAACCCTCATCCCCACAATGGACAGGCAGGCCGTAATTCTAAGTTCATAATGTGGTATCTACCTGAAGAACAAATATTTGTAAGGTCTAACTGGGTTATCTATTGGAATCACTTATAGAGGTTACCCTTTCTCCTCTAGGCAAGATTATTTCTAATCTGAATTTCATGAGACCCCTAGAGTTTTAAGAAAATCTAATGTTTACTGAATGTGTTGAGTGGTAGCAGTAACTCAAAGCAAGAATAACATCTCAAGGTCTCTTTCACCTCTTTGATCTGATGAAAAATTGAATAATAAATATATGCTGCATAAGACTCAAACCAATGAGCTTTGTAAGTGAAAATAATTGGCAAAGGGAAAGACAAAAATATAGATGACCTCCATCTTCTCTGAACTTGGAGCTTAACTTTAGAATTTAGACTCTGTTCATTTGGGATTTATTCAATGAATATTTTTGAGTCTTTTTCTCTAGGTATTGTTTCCAAATGTTTGTACGTATTGCTTTTGCAAGGTAGTGATTCTTGCCCGCAGAGAGCCTATAATCTGTAAGAGAGGGAAGCAGGAAAGAAGAAAACCCATAATGTAAAGTTACCACTTGTGATCACTGTAATGGAGGAATGAATGGGGTTGAATGATGGGGTGTAGTAGGATGGGAACGTTGTACTAATGCATCACCTTAGAAATTAAGTCTTATATACTAATGGATCACCTTAGAAGTTATATAAAATACAGAGTAACACATGTACAGAGAACATTTTTCTGTATGTTTTGTTGATTTGATCTTGGTGTAATCTATCATTTTATATATAATATTGTGTCATACACACACCTGGCCTTTGGTAAACCACAGCCTGATCTTTTCAATGACGATGTGAAATGTTGACTTTTGGTTATTCTATGAAGATGCTGAACAGCTATCAATAGTTGAGTTTGAGTAAAGCTTTCCTCTGCCTGAGGAGCACTAGTGCTACAATTATTTGCATTTGAATGTTTGCCTATTTTATGAAATTCAGTAGAAATTGAAAAGTGAAATGCTGATATTGATAAAAAGGATTTTTCATGGAAATCATTATATATGTCATGTTAGTGTCATTGGATATACTGCATTGGGATGAAAAATAACAAAGTCAAAGACTAGGTAAACCATTTCAGTATGCTAACATCTCAAAACTGAGCCTAAGAATTAAACTCTTGTCCAGTATTTGAAAAATATAAGCTTGGTCTCATGGAATGGACACCTGCTTCTTATCATGTCAGTATGTTTAGCTTTTGAACATTGACACACAGAAATTAAACAGACTATTTCTTATTCATTATATTTGCTTCTATGGTATTATTTCTTCTCATATTTCTCTGATGAAAAAGAATTTAAGTAGCAGGGAGAACAAGCAGCACCTAGCAAATTGCATAGATAGAATTTAAATTCAGAATGATTTGACTTTTTAGCCCACATTTTTTAAAGATTTATTTATTTATGCATACAAGAGCTGGGGTACAGGCCAGAGGCTTGGGATGTGAGAGGATTCACTAGAGACAGAGTGGGGAGCAGAACAGGCAGGTCGACTGAAATACACTGCTGAGGGGAGCAGCAGGAGAGGTCTGCGGTGCCACGTGGGTCCCCTCCCTGGCCAGGGATTCAACTTGAGCTGCTGTGCAGCAGATGCTTCACAGTGCGGTGCTCAATCCGCTGCGCCACCAGGGAGGCCCTAAGCCCACTTTTTTTTTTCCTAGTGAAAGTCTTATTTATAAAAGTATATATGTCAGGATTTTTAGTAGAATCATGACAAAACCATTTTCTTCCTCCATTCATGTAAACAGGCATATTGAATGAAATTGCAACAAAAAACTAGTGGAAATACATTCATTTTTCTTATTGTTGTCAAGGATTAGAACTTTAGGTTGTTTTCTTCTTAAAACCTAATTTTCTTTCTTGCACCTAAAAAAGACATCCATTTGGATTTATAAATTTACTAATTTTATTTTGCTAATCCTGAGGCAAGGATTATTTTTTTTAGGATTAAGTATGGTCAATTGTTATTAGGATGTTGGGGAGTAAAGTGCCAAATTCCATTAAAGACTTAGTGATTTGAATTTGCCAAAGGGAGAGCCATTCCTTCCGGTGTGTTGGCATATTTTTGTAGATACTGTTTTGTTGCAGCTTGTAGACCTTACTGAATTTCAACAGATACCTTAAGAAGTACTAGCTTATTGATATTTTAGGATCTGTTTGTACTGAACCTCAATATTCATTTCTAGAAAGAGTATCTCCCTTTGTGCACTTTGTCTTGAAATACTGCCTGTGATCAGTTCTCCATCTCTAGCAAAAGTGGAATTTTTGCTGAGTCTGCAATTCGACGCAAGAATGTTGTTTCAGAGACTATCCCTTTAACTTAGCAGCCAAGACAGCTCAGACAGTTTGCTTGGCAGGAATGTGACCCTCTCAGAAATTCAGATCTCTGTATTATCAGGGAAAATTTTACTGAATTTAGAAGACGTTACTATGCGAATACATTTTAGTATAGTTCTGAAACTCACACCAGAAACCTTGATGCTTTGTTCTTCCGGAAGTATCGAAAATAAAACTTCATGAAATTCTGACACCCCACCTACTCCCTTGTCTGGGCTAAATGCTGTGCTGAACTTTTTCTCAGGTTAAAATATATTTTAAAAATCAACACACACACACTTTATTTGAACAGTGATATTGAATCCTAATTGTTAAACTCATGTACTACTTCTTCCCATGGAATAGAAAACACTGTTATAATGATAGCATGTCACATACATCCTCACTGACTGCCTTTTCCCTCCGCTCTTCTCGGTGGCTTATTGGATTAAAACACAGAACCAGAAGACTTAACATAGAAGGAGTGGTCTTTCTTGTGATAGCGTCACCAAAAATATGAATTGACTTTGTCAGTTATTAGAATAAGTGTGCATCAGGACAAGTGGTCTAATCAAGTTCAACCGTTCTGTGTCGATTTGGCTTGGCTTAATTAAAATTCAACCCTGCTTTTGAGCAAGCCGCAGTGGTTTGGCAGACCTTCAAAGGGCTATACTGCAGCAAACAATAAAAGTGATAAAGGCGCACAATAACAATCGATAGGCTGCAGATACCTCTGCTACTCACAAATTGAGCAGAAAGTGGTTCCTGAAACATTCACAGCTGCTTCTGGTGATAAAATGAACATTTTGGAAACACTTCATGTGTAAGTTTGTCTGTACTCTCCCTGTCAGAAGGCTGTTTTTTTTTTTTTTTCCTTCCCTACTCCTAATGAAGCAAAAAGAAAATGCTAGTAAGATAAATTAGCACAATACAAATCCTTTAAAAATGTTTACAGCTCCCATTTTATTTGTTGCATACAGAGATGAAAAATTAAGTGACGGGTTTTTACATATACCATAGAGCCCTCACTCATCTTCCATTCATTTGTGGTGGTTGTAGGGTATATCCTTGGTGATCATCCTTTTTTATTCAGTCCACCATTTTTGGCTGACTGCCCTAGTCCCAGATTTTCTCACAAATCGCCATCTGGCATTCTCGCTGTCCCCCACATATAGCTCCTTCAGGACCTCCTGCACGCAGGCTGGAGGATTGCACAGCTTGGGGGCATGGGAGTAGAAGAGAAGTTGCAACCACTTTGGGACAGATTTCTCACCTACAACCTACATATCTGTCATTACGAGATGTTTGGTGGAAAATGCTGCTTATGCAGAGGGATTCAGCAATCCGGGAGGAAGTTCCAGAACACCTGTGGTTAGCTATATTTTTAACTAGCTTACATTTGGAGAATGGAGATTGAAAAAACAAGATCTCTGTGTTTAATGGGTTTATCTTGATGCACTAGTGTGTGTAAATTCATATATAGAAGATGCTTTTAAAAATTCAAGGAGATAATATTATTACTCTATATATAGCCCAAGTGATGATAATACTTTGAATTTATCAATGAGTGATTTTATATGGTTTGGTTTCGTACGTATATTTTGCGTCATATCATCACTGAGACATAAAAGAAGGAAAGTTTCACAGGCATCTGAAATGTATACATGGGGACACCAATTGTTTAAGACATCTGGATGTGTTTTGTTAAAATTTTCATCCAAATGAAGCAGTGTCTCCTCTGTGTGTATGCTTTAGGTTTGATTTTGACTTCTGGACTTTATCAAGCACTGAGAGAATTCTTATAAGGCATATTTCACTATTGTCTTAGCTTTATCAGTGACTTCAATAGCTGAAAGAGATGTGCTGGGATAGAGCCATCACAACTGTTCACAAAATTCTGGCCAGTGGAACGGCTGGTCTCCAGGCCAAGATTCATGAACTGTTTCTATGGCTCTATCCCAGTACATCTCTTATCAGCTGTAATGGAATCCATATGCTTTTCATTTCCTTTATATTCTATTACCTACTCATTGCTCTTAAATTGCCCTAAGCTTTCATTCTTTTGATGCCCTATGGAAGTCACAAACAGCAAAAAATATGTTTGAAATGTTACTTATTAGCACAGTGAGCAAACTACCTACTACACTGAAAAAAATCATAATTTTATATTTGAGAAACCAGATAAGATATTGATTTGTGTTCAGAATTCCACATTTAGATCATTTAGTAGCCTTTGTAAAGAGACTTACATTTGTACAGATATACTGGTAACTAAATAAGGTTCAGTGAATTTCCTGCTCTACAGTATTAGCTGTGATATTTCTATTTTTGCATCAAAAATTATATAGATTATAAATGTCTGCAGTTATAAACACAAGTGACAAAATTTCTATTCTCAATCAGAATTTCCCCATGAACAGAAAATATAAAATAATCAAGGTTTACTCCTTCTGGAAGTTTCCTTGTATACTAAATATATTAGGAAAGCCAATTATTTGTAAAATCTGGAATTTTCTTAACATGTATCATGAATGTATTGCTCAATTTTTAATATAGTTTACAGTATATTAGAAATCACTTTTAGTTAACTTATATTAGAAATCACTATGATAGAAAAATAAGGAATGTCAGGTAAAATCGAGTTTGTTCTATTTTCAAGACACTTGGTGATTTGATAAATTCTTGTATTTAACAAGCAAATGTCTTTTCTGATACTGTTTCTTACATTCTGAATTATAGCATGCTGAATCTATATCAGGGTAATCAGACAAATGTAAAATTGCAGAGTGCTGTTTCCCCAAAGTCAAACACAAAAAAAATTGGATGAACTAGTAGCCACAAAATTGTCACCTCAGCATTCCAATCAGTTATTTCATTCCTCAGTGGGCATGACCTTAATCTGCTTTGGGCATTATGTTGTAACTTCATCAGTCTTTTTTTTCCCCAGTCTTTGCCATTTCTGAGCTAAATCCTCTAACTTCCATTTGAGATCATATCTAGAATTAGCTTACCTTGTATTAGATATCAGAAGTTTCCTAAAGACAAATCTGGACTAGCTTCATTGGTAAGTAAAGTTTCATAGATCTGGTAAGGAGATAGCTACATCAAATGTGAATTAATCTAAAATCCCTTGACATATTAAATAGTTCTCTGTTCCAGTGAAACAGACAAGTTCTTATTCATTCTTTTCAGTGGGTTATCTCAAGCTTAAGTTTCTCATTCCCTCCCCCCTCCAGTTACTTAATTTTGACCCAAAATTAAAAAGGGAGGCTAAAGTTACATACACAAAGTTACTACAGAAGAAATAAGATCAATGAAATCCAAGGCCAGTCATGCTGTCAGTGAACATAACATCCTTTGAGAGCATTCATGTGCCCCTCCTTTGAGAAGATATATGAGATCAGGACAGAACCTTGGATATATTCAAGTATAAACCAAATCCAACAGTGATGGTATATATATGTTGGATGGTTTTGTTTTTATTTTGGACTATTTTCACATCAACTCTACTCAGGGTTTTTTTTTCTTCAATTATTTCAAATACCTGAGTGCCAATGAAGTATGAAACATATAGCTGTTACTTCCTCATATAGTTTGGTACACAGATTATAATTTGGAAAAAATGATGGCGAAGCAAATGTATGTGAATCTATACAACGTCTCCTCAAAGACTTTGATAATTTAGATTTTCTCATAGAAATCAGAAATACATAATTAGCTGTTATATTCACCTATATTTGACCATGACTTTCTCCTAAATGTATTCCTTCACTCTCTCCTTTTAAATTTGTTTTGGGCGTCATTAAAGAGAAAGAAACTAGTGATAAGATCAAATTGATAGATTCTGTGTGTGTGTGTGTGTGCATGTTCATATTTGAGATTATGTAAAAAATATTAACACCTTATAACTAACTTCTATAGAAAATGTCAAAACTATAAACACTAAAACGTGACTATCAACAGCTTCAAAAGTCTTACAATTGTGTGCATAGCAGATAAAACACCGGTCTTTTAAAAATATAACTGGATACCATTGAGGAGGCCAGTGGGCAAGGTAGGGGTGGGATCCAAGGGGAGATAGCATGGTTGATTTTGGTTAAGGAATATGGGTGCTTTGGTGGTAGATATGTTGTGGTAACATACATGTGCAGAAGTGTGAAGTTATACCCCTAAAATGTAAAACAATGTTATAACACAGTGTTGTAACACAGCATTATCTCAGTCAAAATAATACAATTAAAATATGCAGGAAAGAGGAAAGGATTGGGATCAAGGCAGGGAAGAGAAGAGCACAAGGGACTGTGGTGATGGTGCACTGGTGAAGTGGTGGTGGAAATTCTATGGGGACTAGACCTACGAAAAAAAGCAAACATTGTTAATAAATAAAGAAACTTAATAAAAAAATAAAGTGCACCAAGGAGAGACATGGTGCAGGCCTGGAAGAGAGAGCACAGATGTGGTAATAGCAGTGCTTGGCTTACAGAGACAGTGGCATAGATGCAGTGGCAGTGCCTAGTCCCTACTGGCTGTGACTCTAGCAGCAGCAAAGTGGACCTGGAGTCGCCAAGATGGTGAGAGAGGAGGTATATTGCTTTGCAACCAAGAGTGACATTTGGCACTTAACGGGGGACACTGCACCAACAGATATCACAGTGAGGGTTGGATTTGAGTACTCCATGGACATTGAATACCAATGCATAATTCAATGGAGATGGTGCTGAGGTCATTCACATTTCCTCAAACCAGAGGTAGCTGGAGAGAGGAGGCTAGAGGCTATAATCTAGGACATGGAAATAGATAGCAGGTTGCCATTTTATCTAGGGACTCAAACGAGGGGGAAGCCTGGAGTAGGACCTAGGGTGCTCCACACAACTCAGTTCCCCAGCAAAGTTAAGAACACCAGCCTTCTAGTTCCATCCATGGAACTAGAAGGGATTATACTCTGTGAAACAAGTCAGAAGGCAAGAGAAAAATATTGGATGGCTTCACTATTAGGAGAAATATGAAAGAACAACAGCAACAACAAAGAATAAACTCAAGGAATTGGGCAATTATAACCAAAAGCAAACAAAAACTCAACAAGACCAAAAAGTCAAGATAAACCAAAGAGACAATGGGGGGTAGGGGAAGGAAGGGAGGGCAAAAACGGGGATGAGGGCAGAAAGTGCACAAGGGACTGAGGTGATGGTGCACAGGTGGAATGGTGGTGGGTACTCCCTGGGGAATACAAATGATGTCAAATATAATTTAAAAAAATATTATCAATAACAGAAAAAAAAGAATACCATATCATTTGTAATTGCTCCAACAAAAATTAAATATGGAAGTTTATACCTAATAAAACATGATGGAATCTATATGCTGAAAATTTCAAAGTACTGATGAAAATAAAAGCATAAATAAAAGGTGGTAATGCCAAAAAAAAAAAAAAAAACACCAGCCTTATAACTTAAGGAAGCAGAAAAAGAAGAACAAATCAAACTAGAAATCACTAGAGGAAAAAATAAATAGTGCAGAAATAAGTTAAATAGAAATTTTAAAATACAGTACAAAAGATCAATGAAAACAGAGCCTTGTTCTCTGGCGGGGGGGGGGGGGAGCAAAATAGAGAAACCTCTAGCTAGACTAAG
>JAGFMF010012069.1:13947891-13990809 GCA_019455555.1 Galemys pyrenaicus | reverse complement strand
TATATATTTGACATCAGTTGTGGTCCCCATTTCCCACCACCATTTCACCAGTGCACCATCACCTCAGTCCCTAGTGCTCTTTCTGCCCGCATCCCATTCTACCTGCCCCCAACAAAGTGTTTCTGATTTGTTCTCCAAACTTTCAAAGATAAATGGATACCTAGTCTTCTCAAACTCTTCCAAAAATTAAGGAAAAGTTGATACTTCTGAAAGCAGATGAAGACATGACAAAAAAGAAACCATTTACTAATATTTCTGATAAACATAGTTGTAGAAATCATCAGCAAAATCTTTGCAAATCAAGTTCAACAGTACATTAAATGTATCATACCTCATGACTGAGAGGGACTTATTCTAGGGATGGAAGAATGGTTCTATATATGCAATTCAATCAGTGTAATTCATTGATTCATTCATCAGCAAAAAGAAAGATTAAAATCTTACTGTCTTCGCAATAGATTGAGAGAAGATGCTTAAGGAGATACAGCAGCCATTTATAATAAAAACTAAGTGGGTGTTAGTTTTTATTATAAAATGGGAATGAAAGTAGCACACTTTAACTCAATAAAGGCCAATATGCCAAACCCACAGCTAACATCGCTATTGTCCAGAGGAGATATAGTGGCAGTCAGTACTGGCCTGATGGTGGTTTGCAAAGAACTCTAGACAGAGCCAATATAGTCGATTCTGAAGGTCATAATGAGTGTATTTGCTGATAGATTGTTTCTGAGAAGGAGTGACTGAAATAGAAAATCAAGACTGAATTGTTTGAAGCCAGAGTCATTGGATTGATGCCAGTGATATTTATTGAAGAGTCAAAGATTGAAGTAACAAGTTGACAAATAATGACAATTGATTCATGTTTATCAGTGAATTATTAAAATAAAACTAAGTAGACAATTCTCAATATTTTTATGAGTGTGATTAGTAGCTCTAGTGACAAATTTAACTTGATAAATAGCATATTGTCTATAAATAAATTAACTCACTGGGGTTTCATATTCTAATATTTTTAAATTGATTTTATTTTTGAAAACATGGAATTGTTCTATATATTTATAAAAATAATTAACAACATCAACATGTTCTGTTCCCCACTCTCTCTGGTGAATCTTCTTAGCCCCTCACATCAGGCCTACACCCCAGTTCTTGTATGCATAAATAAATAAAAATAAACCTTTAAAAATGTGCAATTTTGACATGCCCATTAGGTAATTTGATATGCACATTAGACTTCCAAGTATAGATACCAGTGGGTAATAAGTTACAAAAAATCAGAGATCCAAGAGTTTGCTTTTGTTGTTATGAAACAAATTCTTACATAATGGTAGTTACCAGAGGGAAAGAGGATTGGGGGATATCTAAAGTGTGTAAAGGGGATCAATTGTATGGGATGAATGGAAACATGACTTTTGGTGATGATCAAACTGTATATCTAGATGGTATACACCTGAGAATTATAGAATGTTATAAAGCAATGCTATTTCCACAAACATTTTAAAAAGAAATCATAGATCAGGTGAGAAGACCAGATATTGCTGCACTGAATTAAGTAGTTACAGTTCAGGTGGTTTTGGTTTTTGTTTTTCTTGCCAAGAATAAGGTCTTGTCATGTTTTAATGTATTGAAGACTGATTTTCTTAGTACTTATGAGAATTTGGTTCAGACTACATTTATTTCAATAAGGAATGTAGAAGATCAAACACAGCTTAATTACATTAACAGTATTTGAAGAACGATGATTTAAGCAAGTGGTAAATTTAATTAAAATGTTTCTTATAGGAGAGTGATTGTAATGGGGGCTTTTATTCTTTCTTAAAGCAAATTATATTTCTTTAGGAGCACTTATTGTGGATTGTGGAAGACTGAGTGTAAGATCACTTATATTTCATGTTATTATGTGATGAAATAAGGAAATGCATTAAGCTCCGTCACGTTAGCTTGGGTTATTTTTGAAATCTTGGATTGAGAGTTAGCTACTAAACACTGTAAATTATATATAAGAACCAAATTCTGCTGTGGATGCAGCCTTAGACAGCATTGAGCCATTGAGCACCCTCTGTTTTCCTAGGAAATATGTGGAGACAATGGTCTCCAGCTATTACATATATATGTGAATTATTTTGAATATAAAGTAATACTAATTACATACAAATATGAATATATTTTCAATTTTTCAGTGAAAACACACTTTATAAGGGAAACCTGTTCCTTTTTTAACCTTCATCAACCTTTCTTTACCAGGAAATATTAGTTTTCCTTTTTTAAAAAATAAATAAATAGGATTAGACATTAAATAAGGGCTGTAGAGAAGGACAATATTGCTAGCCTTATTTTTGAAGGGGAATCACTATTAAGAGCTTCTGTTTATTAACTTGGAAAGAGTGATAGAAGCAAAGGAGGTAGTTAGGAGAAATTACTTCCTAGAGATTACTTGGCATCTATCAAAAGATAAAGTATCTGCTCTGATGTTTTCACTTAGGATTCTTGACTTAATAGTAGTCATATAATTGCAGTCAAGGTATTGTAAGTTCCCAGTCATTAATGCAGGGATCTAGAAAGCGAGGCAAACTCATGAACACCCCAGTCCACATCCCATTCTTTGATTAGTGATGTATTTAATGCTCTCCTAGAACATTGCAATGCCAAGCGAATGATTCTTTCAATCACAGTTACCTGAATGTGCCTGGAAGTTTCTCGTCCCCCATCTTGATCTTATTTTATCTTCTGAGCTTTTCAATAGAACATACATAGGGCCAAAAGCAAACACTGTCCATCAGAGGCCACATAGATAAAGCTAACTTTAGGGAGTATCAACAAATTAGGTGCATTCCCCCAAAGCTTCCTTGGTGTTGATTAAATTCTCAAACAACTTCTACCAACTGGAACAAGGCTCATTTTGGAAAAAAGTAACTTTATCGCTTCTCGGCCTTTTGGCTAAGATCAAGTGTGGAAAAAAGTAACTTTGTTGAGATATAATTCACAAACTTTATAATTCATTTAAAATGTAAACATTTATGGTTTTCTGTATTCACAGGGTTGTTCAGTTATCACCACAATCAATTTTACATTTTTATCACCCCAAAAAGAAAATCCATAGTCGTTGACAGTCACTCCCTTTTCCTCTGAAACAGCCCTTCTCCCTGCCTCAGCCCTAGGCAAATGCCACTCTCCTTTCTGTCCCTCTGGATATGCCTATTCTGGACATGAGTATGATGGAATTATGCAATATATATTCCTCTGTGCCTGGCTTCTTTCACCTACAATGCTTTTCAGATTCATCCATGTTGGAGCATGTATCAGTATCTTACTTGGTTTGTTTTTGCAAAATGATAGTCCTTTGGAAGCATATACCAAATTCGATATATCGATTTATCAATTGCTGTTTAGTCAGGCTGTTTCCAGCATTAGCATGAATAATACTGCTGTTAAAATAGGTAATTTGGTGATGGGTACACTGTGGTGGTAATGAGATAGGGGTATCAAAATACTACCGTGATTAAAATTCATTGAATACATTGATTTTTCAAAAAGAAGAATAGAGCTATGAACATTTACAGGCAAGTTTTTGTTTGAACATGTTTGAATTTCTCTTGGACATATTTCTAGGAGTGGAATTGCCACGTCGTATAGTAATTCTGTGTTTAATCTTTTAGGAACATGCAGACATTTTCCTAAAGTAGCTGCACACTTTCATAATCTAAAACACAGTGTGTTATGTTTTACTCATCAGTAATTGTTATTTTTTACTTTTTATCTGGTTACATATATATATAACATCAAAATTATCAATTTAAAGACAATTAAGTGTACAAATCAGTGACATTAAGTAAATTGTGCAGCCATCATCATTATCTCCTTCCAGAACGTTTTCATTATTTGAGTATAACTGTCATAGGAATGAGAAATGATACCTCGTTGTGGTTTTGATTTTCATTTCCTAGATTGATAATAATTTTTAGGATATTTTCATGTGCTTATTGGCCATTTGTATTTCTTCCTTAGAGAAATGTACATTCAGATATGTTGCCAATTTTTAAATTGGGTTATTTGTCTTTTCATTTATTGAATTATAATAGTGAAAACACTAGTTCTTCAGTTAACCACGATTTAGTAAATGGAAAACTCAGCCACCCCATGCTCTTAGTTTAAATATATTTGCCAATGATCCTGGGCTTACCCATTCCGTATTTAGAACATCCTTATGACATTAGAATGTTCAGGATAAGTGCATGTATGTTTAGCATAGTGTGGAGGGAATTGTGCAAAAGCAAGCACTTTCACTTCCTTTTCTCTAGGACCTCCCATCTCTGAAATATTTGTGGACAAATATGTTCAAAAGACCAGAAGCCTCTGTGGTAGGACATTAATTTATAGGATATGCATGTGTTATAAGCTAATAGAATGCTTTCAAGAACATTTTTCATACATCATAATCTTGAGGACAGGTATAAGATAGAAAGGTGTTCTTCCACATTTACTCACATGGCTGGACTTACTGGTGACATTTGTTAGTACTGGTAGAAGGATGCCCCAAGTTCTATTTATCATTTATTATTTTATTATTTTATGGCGGTAACATTAGCTCAAATGTGTATATGATTCAGGGGAATAGCTTCACACCTGTACAGATGTTTGTTACCACATCACACCTATCACCAAGGCACCTGTAGTATCATTGATTCTTGTGTGGTTTCAAAAACAGGAAATCATCTTGTTGGCTGCTGTCATACTTAATTTATGCAGCAAATGTTAAGGAGGGGACTGAGCAAACCATGGCATACAGTGGGATCACACATTTTATTTACAGATAGGTAACTAGATATGTCTAGTTCTTATTTATTAAAAGATTTTTATTTATTTTTGCATAGAAGAACTGGGGTACAGGCCAGAGGTGTGGGGTGTGAAAGGATTCACCAGAGAGAGTGGGGAGCAGAATGGGCAGATCTACTGAGAAACACTCCTGAGGGGAGCAGTGGGTGAGACAGGAGAGGTCTGCTGTGCCATGTGGGTCCCCTCCCTGGCCAGGGATTGAACTCTGGCTGTAGTGGCAGATGATCGCTTGGTAGCACTGAGACTTTTAACAAACCCTGTGCCACCAGGGAGTCTCATGACCAGTTATTTTTTTAATATTTATTTATTTATGCATATAAGAGCTGGGGTAGAAGCCAGAGGTGTGGGCGGTAAGAGGATCCACAGAGACAGAGTGGGGAGTAGAACAGGCAGACTGACTGAAACACACACTGCTGAGGGGAGCAGGGGGCGAGGCAGGAGAGGTCTGCTGCACCATGTGGATCCCCTCCCTGGCCGCAGGCAGGGATCAAACTAGTGCTGCAGTCAGTGGCTGTGGTTTGCTTCATAGTGTGTTGCTTAACCCACTGTGCCACCAGGGAGTCTCATGATCAGTTATTATTAAGCTGAAAAGGAAATTATCACAGAACCAAGATCATGGTAATCTTAACACTTTATACTTTCTCAAACTATCTGAACAGGTTGAGTCATTTTCAAGATCCCAAGCCCTCCTCCCCAACCTAATTTATTCTAGGAAATAGTAAATACACCTGGTATGCAAGGGAAAATATTCTCTTTTAAAGGCAGTTTTGATGGACTCTCCAAGACATTGATGGGGGCCAGATGGTGTACAGACCATTCTACAAAGTTTACGATTGCTCTGGCAAAAGCAGCTGGTCTCTGCAGTGCAAAATCATGGCAGAAAAACCCCTTATTTCCTCAGTGCAGCTGGGCTTATCCAAGAAGGGCTGGTCCCAGACAAGTGTTCTTTACAAAAATGAGAAAGAAAAAAGAAAAAAAGTTTTCACCTCATAGCAGGCCTATATCATCTAGCATTGGAAATAACAACTGAGTATATTCAGGGGGGAAATGACACTCTTCCAAAAGAGGACATGAACTTCAACACAATTCCCAGATTCAATGAGATTGCAAAGGAGAATTATTTCTGCTAGCTTTGGTCACTTGACAGCTATAATTCTCCTCATCAAATATGCCATCTTAGATCTCCCTCAACTTATAGGAATCCTGCATTTAATTCTTTGATATTTAATGGTGTGTATGTGTGTGTGTGTGTGTGTGTGTGTGTGTGTGAGAGAGAGAGAGAGAGAGAGAGAGAGAGAGAGAGAGAGAGAGAGAGAGAGAGAGAGAGAGAGAGATANTGTGTGTGTGTGTGTGTGTGTGTGTGTGTGTGAGAGAGAGAGAGAGAGAGAGAGAGAGAGAGAGAGAGAGAGAGAGAGAGAGAGAGAGAGACTGAAATTTCACTTTGTATTTGGTAAGTGTAATGTAACAAGCTGATCTGGTTTTACCTATATAGTATGATTTTTGCCTTCCCATCCTATGGCTTTTAAATTGACACCCAGTAGTTTTGCAAAAAACTATAGGCTTCATTGCAGCTAGAGGAATATTTATCTGAACAGAAGCGTAACTGTTTCTGTAAAAAAATGGGTCTATTTTACTTTATCAGCAACTAAGGGTAAGGTTAATGGCGATGATATATCTTTCCTGTTGTATGTGAAACGTGTAGTGTTCTGCGTTGCTGAGAGTTATGGTGTAGAAGACAAAGCAGGTGATTTCAAACCTTCTTTCAGCAACAGAATGAAAACTTGAGCCTGAACTTACCTGTCAAGAAATAAAATAACGCCAGGGAGAGCCTGGAATTTCCCATTTTTCCATAACGTCTTGTCTCTAGCCTAGGAATTTAGCCAGCGTGATTAATGACCACTGTTATTTGTGTGTGTTCCAAGTCCCTACAGACATAATGAACTTGACTCTTCAGCCACGTAGAAGGAAACAGGCTGTTAGAGCTCTATAGCAAGACATGTTCATAATTATGAGCTGTCTAGAGATGGAAAGAGGAAAGAACAATAATTGTTTTTCCACATCATATACGCACCCCCTACACATTTTCCACACTCTTTCTTCTTGTTTTCCTGTGTGTGTATGTGTATGTGTGTGCGTGTGCACGCATGTGTGCACATGGTGCTCCATTTTTGGATAACACAGATCAAAGTCTGACTCTATTTAATCTTGCCTCCTAGTTCTTTTTTTTCTTCACATAAAGCCAATAAATGAGGCCTGTTTCTTTTCTCAAAATATCTTTCCGTTTTGTCCTTTTGAAACTCTTTTGTATTCTCACTGCTAATTCGTGTTTACAGTCTCTGATATTTTAGCCACCAGAACTTTTCCCCAACTCACAGTTACACAACCTCATTATTTCTGTGTTTCCTTTTTAATGCCAGTAGTTTCTGTTGCTTCTAGCCTGACCCCCCACCTCTAGGCTTTTATATTCTCATTCATTTTGTTGCCTCTAATGAAGATATCTCTTATTTCTCAAAGTCAACATCTATTTCCATCAAGATGTACTTTAAAAAGCGTTTCCTGGCATAATCCTCCTCAGAAGAGCTTTATTTAGTAATTGGCCTCTTTGCCCACTTTCTTGTGGCAAAGGAAGGCGAGGAGGAGGTATACAGTGCTATATGGCTTTCAAAGTTTTAATTTTATCATGCCAATCTTAGGCTCCTTAGTTAAAGATAATATCACTTCTAGCTCATTCTAATTCTTTCTAGGTATAATTACTCTGTCTACTGTGCTTTCATCTTGCAAATTATAGTTCTTTTTCTCCCTTATTCTCATCCTAGAAGCCCCATACATGCATGACAATAGCATGACACTCTCTTCTTTTCTGTTGTGTGCTGATTTTCTTCTGCTGAGTTCTGAGATCCTTGAATAAATGTCCTCTGTCTTACATGCTGTTGGCTATCTCTGTGCCTTATATGCAGCAGGGTTTCAATGACTGTTTGTTGAACAGGATTGAGTCATTTTTGAAAACTAGTCTATATTATGGGTTTTGATGATTTCCTTTTATTCTACAGAAAGATTTTCTGTCCTCGTTTCCCTTACCAATGTCATAGTACTCACAATACGGCATGCTATTTCATCAGGCCAGGAAATGCGGATGAACACAGCTGGTTAGGTATTTACCATTTCTTATTTTGAACTAGTCTTAAAGATGTTGATTATGTCTCTTATGGTGAGCAATTACCCCATTTTTGGTAGGCCCTTTTGATAAGTTTGTTTTCCTAGTGGATTGTGATTTTTTTTTTAAGGAGAAGCCCATTTCTTATTGTCCCTAGGACCTAGCTCATTTTTTTATAATATCACTCAGTCCTTTTTTGTATAGGTTGATCTCCACGTGGTCTTTTCATACTTTTCCCATCTTCTTCAGGTTCCTTTTTAGCATGTCAGGTCTTTCAATCTCAGTGTCATTGTCTCAGCCTCCTCATTCTTCTATCACCTCCACCTTTCCAAATTTTTCAGATGATACACGCACACATTTATCTTCCTTTACCCTGGAATTCTTTTTCCTTAAGAACAGAGAATGTAAACTTTCTAGCCATTTTCCAGAACATGGCTTAATATGCATTTCTTATTCTGGAATAGAAAGCATAACACATGAAGAAATAATCACATAAATTTCATTGCAATCTGAAAACAATATTTTTAAAAAATTCTACTTACAATAATAAATTTTCAGGTTTTTCTGATATTTAAGCTGCCTTCAATTAAGGGAAGGGATGCTTTATTTGCATATGAGATTTGGAAAGTGCCTTTGGAGACCATTTGGCACATAAATAAGAAGCATGCATGGTAGGAAATCACTCCATGTCTGTACAAGTAGTCAGTGACATAGCGACTGTGTAACCCACTACTTCCGGCATCATTGTAAGGCTGCATGTAGGTCATGGTGACTCATATCTTTATTCACATTGACCTTATCTTTAATTGTGAGCATTGTGACAGAAAATGAAGTTGGTTGTCTTTGTAGAGCTTAAATGGGTAAATGCTCTTTCTGGTGCATTTATTTTTCACATTTAAGTATAAACATAGTGGTTTTGAATTTTTACAAAACTGCTAAGGGATATGCGCTGAAATTATTTTATTTTAAAAGACCTTCAAAAGTTTCTCTAAAGACAGAAATTATATAAACTGATGAAAAACAGAACAAACTTTTGCAAAGTGAAATTAATTATGAAGTCTTTCTGAGATCATCAGATATTAAAATGATGCATACAGCAGTATTTTTTTTTGTATTACAAAACCGAAGCAATTTGAATGTCCATCAATAGCAGAATGGGTAAGAAATTGTCATAAAAGCACACCAGGGAGAACTACTTGGTAATGATAGAACTACAACTAAGTGTGATAACACACTGATGAGGTTTACAAATGCAAACGTAAATTAAACTTGAAGAAATATTTATTGTATGGTTATATTTACATAAAGTAATAAAGTTCAGATCTGTGGGTTTAGAAATCAATATAGCTATTACTGCTAAAAACAGGGAGGAAATAGTGTCAGGAGCATCACAACAGGGGCCTATGGATGATCTACTTTGGAAAAGAAAGAGACCTGGTTGGGGGTTATACAGGAATGTCCATGTTGTGATAACTCACTAAGCTAATGATGTGAGTACTTTCTCATATGTATATTAAGTTTCAAAAGGTAAAATTTTAAAAAACTAAGGAGGAAATTGTTGAATACCATTTTAAAAAACATAGCTTTAAGATTTTTAAAAGTACTCCTATTTTTTTATCTAGATAATCTTGGGGAAATTCTGCAGAAAATAAGATGACAGGTTTCAACTGAAATATCTGAAGAAAATTTTGTAGGGAATGATGTGTTGTGGGGATAGAAAGCTGGTTAAAACTACCAGGAATGTCAACTGACTGTGAGGTTTTTGTTTTTGTGTTCCTGGTGAGAGCATCATGTGGAAGAAGGAACAAAACAGGGGTGGGAAGAACACAAGGGACAGTGGTGATGCGACACAGGTGAATAGGTGGTGGGAATTTCACGAGGAGAAAACATTCATGGTACAAAAATGAAGAGGGATGTAAAAAATATATAAAATAAAATAAAGAAACTGGAACTTTAAGTGAAATATTTAATAAAGCCAATTTTACCATAAAAAACAAAAATACCAGTTTAAACTGTCCTCACACATCAACACATTATAAATTGAGAATTTGGACACTCAGTCAGTTATCCTGTGTGTCTGAACACACACAAGCGCACACACACACATTTTTATTGCTGTCTCTTCAAGAGTTAACTGGAATACTAATTGAGTTGGTGCAATGTGCTAAGAAATGTTTTAGCTACTAGAAACAAGAAGGGAGAAATGGACCTTGCCTGAAGGAAGGCATACTGTGGGAAGCAGAGGAAAAGTGTAGGCTTCTCCCATGAGATTATGTAAAACTTTTGGTTTGTAAATGGAGTTTTCCAGACAAATAAGGAGGAAGAGTCATCGCAGGTAGAAGTACACTGTGACCCATTCTGGAGGTGGGAAGCGGCAGAGATTTTTCCGAGAGTGAGTGATTTTTCCAAGACCCTAGATGGAATCATGAAATTTGATTTACTAGAGTATGGACTTTATGTACCCAGGGACTTAGAGATTCTGGAAGATTTGAAACCAGAGAAGGAACATCAAGGAGGTGAGCACTTGCAAGCAGAAAACCTCTTCAAGAATTTAAACAAGGGAAGGGTAACGTGGTTGCAATGATTGGTTCATATCTGAAGGACTTTTGTACAGTAAAGTTGGTGCAATTTATATTTTGATAGGATGTAAGTGGCCGATGCAGGGAGGGCACAGTGATTTCTGAGCTTTTGTTTCCCAGGAATTGATGCTAGATTTGTCACAGCTGTGATGAAGGAAATGCTTTTAAAGGGATCTGGGTTCTTCTTGAATTTTCCGCAACATGTTGAGTAGAGCAACAGTGTAGAGTAGAACTATCGCCATTTTCTTTCATCTCTACTCTCTTAGTTTATGTTATTATATTAATTGAAAATGAAAAGCTGATTACTTGTATGTTACTGTGATGTCTATTAATTTGGGGGGAAAAAACCTATTTTCTTTTTCTTTTAAAAGATTTGCTTTTGTGGGCCTCCCTGGTGGCGTAGTGGGTTAAGCAACGCACTATGAAGCAAACAACAGCCACTGCAGCACAAGTTCAATCCCTACCGCCAGCCAGGGAGGGGACCCATATGGGAAGCAAACTTCTCCTGCCTCTCCTGCTGCTGCCCTTGACAGTGTGTTTCAGACAGTCTACCTGTTCTGCTCCCTGCTCTGTCTGGTGAATCCTTTCACCTCCTGCGACTCTGGCCTGTACCCCAGCTCTTGTATACATAAATAAATGAATATTTAAAAAAAAAGATTTGCTTTTGCATAGAAGAGCTTGGGTATAGTCTAGAGGCGTGGAGGGTGAGAAGATTCACCAAGACACAGTGGGTAGCACAACAGACAGATCCATAGCCATAGAGACAGGAGAGGTCTGCTGTGCCATACATGCCTCAGCTCCCTGGCCAGGGATCGAACTCAGGCTGTCATGGTGATAGCACCAAGACTTAACCCCTAGGCCACCAGAGAGGTCCCAAAACTATATATTTTCAAAGAAGCCCCCTGTTACATATGGAAGGCAAAATTGATTAATAAATGCATATAATGAACACATATTGCCACCTTTAGAAATGAGATGAATAGGCTCATTAACTATTTTAACAGATATTTGTAAATAATATCAGAGCTTAAAATTTAGGTTTTTATAGAAAAAATATTTTCATGTATGTACTCTAATAAACTAGAATGAGGAAAATGTGGTTAGGAATATTCAGCACACACTAGCAGTTAATCAGAGTAGATAAAGGATTGGATGTGTAATACACTCAATATCTTAGGCATTGAACACATAAAGAATGTGATTCAAGTCTTACCAAAGTGAAAATTCATTAAAAATAAATCACCTTTGAGTATTTGGTGGAAACACCAGGAGCCTTCATAAAAGGATGTATTAATCCATGGAAGAGTACTAGAAAAGACAATTCTCATTAAAATCTTTGGTGAAATTCTTACACATCTCACAAAATATATGTTGAACAAGATATATATTGAATAAGCAAATTCCTAATCAGCTTCTGTTGTAGTTATTCCTCGTGGTAGTGATAAGTACAGATAATCTTGTTGACCTATAGAAATATTGGAATGTGCCAAATCCTGTTGTTTAATAGGTTCCATTTGACTTTTGAACTGGTTTAAAGGCATGGCAAATAGAACTACTAATAGTGTATTGAGCTTTGAATTAGTATGATCCATATGAAATCAATTGAGTTTTTGATATATTGCATTAATATGGATCAAACCAATGTTAAACTTATGAATAGTGTGTGGTTAAGAGATTTGGTAGACTTAAAATTTGGTAGACCTTAAAATAATTATACAAAAATGAAGCCTTTATTCATTAATATGATCTTATTTTTAGTGTTTTATATGGTGTTGTTTTTAAACACTGCAATGAAAATTTCCTTCAGGTTTGCTAATGATAAGGAATGTTGTTAAATGTGATATATAACCAAAGTTATAATGTGTTACACACTCATACACACACACTGCATTTTTTAAAATGAAACTGAATGTGTACTTTATATATTAGTATAGAATATATGAGGTTAGAATTAGGTGTTTTTTCTCTCATTAGAAATTTTAGCAAACAAACTGATAACAATGAGCATATTTGCCTTCAAAGCCTTAAAAAATGAGTCTTTTGTGTCATGGTCTATCAGTTATTTTAAAAAGAATAAATGTAGTGTGTTCACAGTTCCATAAAAGCAATCGTAGAACACAATTCTATAAGTAGAGTTTTCATTAGAGATACAAAGTAGTAAAAATTGATAGTCATTACTGTAGTAGCAAAAGGAGGTTGGAATATTATTTTAGTAGTTGTTACTTTTAAAAATAAATGCTTAAGGATAAACAGTTCACATTTCCCCATTTAAATTTGTTCATTTATGTGAGTGTAGACATATATCAATTAAAATGTTTTAAATGCAAATTAAAGTATATATGGAAAAAATCAGAGGGTTGAATATTTTATAAGTATGCTTTATAATCGCATTCCCCTCTAGTTCTAAACATATATATTCACAGCAAAGAAAAAAACAAGGATTACCTTTCTGCATAGTGGTCTTTGAGTGATTAGATCAAAACTAAAACTTCTGTCAGAAAACACTCTTTACAAAGCTCATCCACATCTAACTTTTTTATACTTTCAGTTTCTCTTGAAAGCATGTGCATATATTTTTCATATTATGATATCATATGCGTATACTGTATTTCATATTATATTGTTCTGTTACAGATCATTTTGGCTATGTGTTTCCTTGAAACAGAAAAAATATCTGTAATATGCTTAAACTAGCTTTGAAAATTTTGTAGTGACATTTGAGATTCTGTTCTGAATACATTGAAACTTTAAATTTATATATTTTACAAATTCATAAAGTACCTATATTTATTCAGTTTTAATCATAATAAAATATATAGCATGTAGCTAAGGAGTGCTTTCAAAGGAAAACCATTCATTCTTCTCTTTTATAAAATTTTTTCTGTAGGTTGAATCAAAATTTAAATGTGACTCTGTATGAAGTAATTGGTGTTTGTTTAACTAAAGAGTTATACTCTATTTGAAACATTTGTAAAATGTTTCAGGTGATTATCTGATATTTGGATTCAGTATTTGTGAGTTGCACATTCTTTAACACATCAAGCTCTCTGAACATTTTTCTTGTTGAGTGTATATACACATACACACACATATATTTTAATAGCAGTAACAAAAGAAATGTGAATATTGCTGTGACAATTGTAGGGATGGTATTATGTGATTAATCAAGTACTCAATAAAATTTAGTTCTTTATGTACTTTTTATCATACTGTGTTGCATATACAAAGGAAGGGAAAATTAATTTTATTATTATTTAGAAGTGTCTTTTTTTCTTTAATCCTAATGCTATGGAAGTGTCAACTTATGTTCTAGTTCCCATAAAATGGACCCCACCATATATAGTATATATTGCATGAAGAACAAATGCTTCTGTTCTAATAAAAGTAATCAAAATCCATGTCCTGTCTGGCTAAATGTACATACAAGCCATTGAGGACAAGTGCTCTTGAGGATGTGAAGTAGTACAGTCACATTAGATAACAATTGTTAGTTTCTTAAAACGTTAAAATACACCTATCATAGGACCCAGTGATTATACTCCTAGGTATTCACTCATGAAGGATGAACATATATATCCTTGTAAAGGTATATAGGAATGAGCAGAACTGATTTAATTATAATAGCTAAAAACTGGAAAGCCAATTATTTGTTAACAGATAAATTAATTTTATGAAAATATGGTTTATCTATACAATGGAATGCAATTCAATATTAAGGAGATCTTTCCATTTTGTCCACAAAAGCACTATTTCATCTTTTTCATAACTGAATAGTATTCAGTTGAGTATATACTCTATAGTTTCTTTACCCAATTGATTCCATGTCCTGACTTTTGTGAATAACATTATGAACATAAGCATGCATCGATCCTTTTGAATTAGTGTTTTCATATTCATATTGGTATTTGAGTAAATACCAAGAAATGGTATTGCTAGATCACATGGTATTTCTATTTTTTAAATTTTTTGAGGAATTTCTATACTATTTTCCATAGAGTTTGCACCAGTTTACATTCCCATCAACAGTAGATGAGTGTTCCTTTCCCTCCACGTTTGCTAGCACTTGGTGATTATGCTGAGTGAAACATCAGAAAATGAAAGACAGTTAATGGATGGTTTCACTCATTTGCAGAATGTGAATAACCAAAGAGAACAAACTTGCAAAAGACAAGATAATTCTTAGTCTCTGTGAAAAATATGCTGGTTTGTAGAAGGTTGGTTGGGGGTATGAGGAAGGTCCAGGGGAGGGAATGGGATAGGGTATTGGCACTGAAACATTGGTGGAGGGTGAGTGAAGTATGTCCACAAAGAGAAAGTTATAAGTTGCACTCTTAAAATGATATGTGAATAGTATTCAAGTTGAATATTTTAAATATGCAAATTATATAATTATGTTTGGTCAATCAAAATTTGAGAAAAAATGGAATGAACTGTTGATATGTATGACCACATGGATGACTATGAAAATAATCGTGCTGAGTGAAAGAAGTCAAGGAAATAAATAATATACACTGTTGGTTGTATTTTTACGAAATTGTAGAAAATGTGTGCTAACTTTATCATGAGAAGAACTGATAGGGTGGAAAGAGATGGATTACAAGGTGGTTTGAAGAGCCTTTGAGATAAGAGGGTCATTATTTTTTATTATAGTGATGGTTTCCTGATTTATTTTTGTGATTAAACTTATCAAATTATACCCATGAAATAGATAGGATATTTAGATTTGTATGTCAAGTGTAACTGAAAAGTTATTAAAAAATAATTTCTTCCATATACTAAATTAATAGAGACATTTATATTTTCTTTGTTTTATCTAGTGAATTCAGTTGGATTCTCTCACTAAAATCTAAATTTTAGTCTAAATTTACTGTGAAATGTTACTTATAATATGTAAAGGATGATTCATTCCCAGTAATTATGAACTAGAGAGTGTTACTTGATATAACAACATTTCAATTGAGCGAATTGTGTCTGTTTTGTAAAGATTTCATCAAGCTTAGTGCATAGAAATATTCCACATTTTAAGTTGTACACTCATCGCCCCACACACACACACATATGTCTCTCTATACTGCATTTCTGTGTGGAGGGGATTAGTTTATAAATGTTTTCTCCAAGAGTGCTTGAATTACCCTTGATCTTAAGTAATAAAATTTAATATATGCATAGAATTACAAGGAGACTTTAGGGAAGCATATGCATACAGCTATTGTAATGAACCATTTCCTATTTTGCTCATCAATTTTGAGATAAAAGTGGTTAATTATCTGAGGAACTTCTGGTAAGATTTTAAGAGAATGCTAGACATTCTATATTTTCATCTGCCAAACAGTAAAGTTATCAGAAATGTAATGCTTTGTCATTTTGTTAGGTCATCTATGTAAAATAGGCTACATTTATTCCAGAATGAAAATTACTTTGAAAGTTCTGGTGCATAGATATTTAAATGCCCTCATTATGCTATGATGAATATTTAAATCTTTGGAGTCAGACATAGTTGCTGCTAATGCCAGTCAAATCTAGGATGACCAAAGAAACCCTGTTTTCATGAATAAGTAATCTTTCTCCCCATGAGTTTTCTGAATAGTCTAAGAACTCATGTGGGAATAGGGAAGACACTTTTTGAATGACATTTTGTCTTAAAAAATGGAGCAAACGCAGGAGCAGATGTAGTGTATTAGCGTCCGCTTGACCTGTTCACAAGGCTTTGTGAATTTTGAACTCTAAATAAAGCACTTTGTTTGATTCTAAACTATAGCTAGCATTGTCAGATTGGATCTGAATATCTTAAGTCTTTATTATTCTCGGGAATTACATATTGGTGATCCAATATGAAGTCTGAAAGAATTTAATGGTTGCTATCATTTTGAATTTTGTAATGGTAATCATCCTCTATAAATAATCCCCTTAAGTTTCAAAGGTCAGTATCACATTTGAGCTTTGACTCTGTGAAATTTCATATTTCATTTTATTCTACTTAAAAACATTTTCAAAATATCACAATGAGTTATAATACAATTCTATTTAAAGTTTAACTATATCATAGATGTACTTTTCTTATGATAGATACCAGGATGGTTCAGTTGAAAGGTATTTTATTAGGAGAAAATGTCTCAACAGGATAATTAAAGGTGAGTACTAAAAAGATCTTAGGTTGACTTAAATCTCCACTGCTACTGAAGGACTTGTAGTCTATATGGGGAATATTCCTGAGGCTTTAAGATAGAGAAATGTTCAGTTTATCTGTAAGGCTTCTCAAATCCATTCCCCAAAGAAGGCACAAGAATTATTACCTTCATAAAGAAGCTCATCTTGGAAACTAGAGCCAAGTTACTCAAAAGTCTATTGTATTTGGGGGAGGGGCAAAATTTCTCCACTGTAACGTAGAAGAAAATAAAGCAAGGAACTAGTTGTTGCTGTCTAAGAAAGCCATTAAACAATAGGAAATTTTGTTGTGCTTTTGCTTTTACTACTCAAATTTTTCACACCTCTACCAACACCTATTTAGTGTGTCCCGGTAAAAGATACCCAACTATTTGCAGAACAATGTTGCAGTTCTCAAGCATTTTATTATTTAGTAACTGCAGAAAGTGGTTACTGGATATGGATGTAACTGATAATAACATACAATAGATTATGATAAGTGCTATTCACATATTACCATTTATTTAAAAAACACTTAAGCCCTGCTTCATGCTGGGAATGTGAAAATCCTCCAGTGAGTTTCCTGTTTTGGAGAACTCACAGTGGGAGATAGACACAAACATACTATGTTCTACTTTTTAAGAAAGTTGGGATGGTAGATTATATTTGCTAGTAAATCAGCCTTTTCTCCTCTTTTGAGTTTTAGTTTGGACTATGATTTTTCCATATAAACTCTTGACAGTATGAGATGATTCAGTTTGGGTCTTCTAGAAGCAAATCAAATAATGAAAAAAAGATACAAAGTTTAGTTGCAGTAAGATATTTTAAGAGGAAAGGAGGAAAGGAAACAAGGACGCAACATTCTGAATGAATAGTGAATCACTACTACACATTGGGTATTGCCTCAATGAATTAATTAAATGTAGATTTATGTGCCACAATGTTTCTTTAGATTGTGAGTGTAGAGTCTTTCTATATATTTTCTATATACTATATGATGCAGAGTTTTTACCTGCTCATAGCAAATACTTACCTCTCAAAAGCCTTTAATTATCTAAATATCATCAGTGCAAAAAAGGACAAAGGTAAATCAGAGAAAATAGTTCTTCTTTGACACTTTAGGAACTAGACATGCGTATAGCAAGTCTAGGCAGGAAACGAATATCTTAGTGTGGAAAAAGTCAACTTTAAAGAGAATCTCAATTTTTATATTGAGGCTGACCCCCAGTACATGCAAGTAGTAGACAATATTGGAAGAAATGTAGTATGCATATAGTATTGGAGGTTTTTTTCTGAATTAATATTTGGAAGATCTGTTCCCATCATGACAATTATGGTAGGATGTTATTAATTTTAAAACAGTCCACATGTCTTAAAAATCTCAGCCCTCTTTTCTCCTAATTCTTCTAATTATGACCCTGTTGGTTGTTCAAGTTAATAATTTCCTTGGATGTTCTTCATTTGTTATTACTATTCTACAAAAAAACAAACCAGTCCTGATTTGAATGTTCATGGAAATCACTGAATCTAATTCAGTAGTAAGTATAATTTCTCCCATGCACTATCCCCAGTTCATGTTGTCTGAACTTGCGTTGAAAATTTCTTATTAGAAAAAATTCAAAATGTGCTAAATTCTAAATTTTTCTCATTGTTGCCTCAGAAATTGATCTAGATTTTTTTTGCTTCATTGATCACAATTTTTCATAGTATGTCCAGTAATGTTTAAATATTTCAATTTTTTGTCCCTCAGTAGATTTAAATATTAAACATTCATTCATTCATACAGTGTGAGAATTCTACAGAAAACTTGGAATGCAGAGATGATTACTTTGGTCTTGTCATCCCAGAGAGCTTATATTATAGTGAAGGTAGGATACACTTAGGTAGATAATTATAAGCATTGTGAAAAGTGAAGTAATGTACATCTTCATGGAATATTCTAGAAACATTCAGAATATGATTCTGAGGGTAGTTGAGTAAACAAAGGCTGTCTTAATTTATAAGTTAATATTGGTCAGATGAGAAGAGTATTTTCAGATGAAGACTTGAGCAAAGGCAAAGAAAGAAAGAAAACCCTTATGCTTGCAGAAAATAATAGTTATTCAGTGTTGCCAAAGCTTTAAGCAAAGTTAAAGAACTTGACTTCAACTGTATGTGATTGTTAACCACTCAGGTTTTTGTTTGTTTGCAGGGGAGAGATCTGATCCAATTTATTTTCTAAATAACTCTATTAGTGATAAATCAGAAAGAAATGTTAGAATATCATTTGAATAGACCAGAAAAGCAGGGATAGAGATGAAAATTTGACTTTGAAAGTGATGATGTTAAAACAGGACGTAGTCAAATGCAAAATATCACGTTTGACTAAAACCCATGGACACATAAAGCATATTATTGGTTTTTAGGTGCTTGGAGAGAATGGGGCATGGGAGAGTAACTGCTAATAGGTAAAACATGTTCTGGAATTGAATACTTATGATTGTACAATATTGTTAATCTACTATAAACCAGTGAAGTACTCTTTTGTGTATTTCAGAAGAGCAGATTTTATGGTGTGTGATTTATATCTCAAAAAAGCTATCATAAAAAAAAGAATCTCTAAAGCTTTGTGATGAATGAAAAATGGAGAAAAATTTAGGGACCTAAGAAAACTCACGTTTCTTGTTTTGGTGACGGGATAGATGAGGTAGGACATCAGAGAAAGAGACATTGTAGGATGGGAGTAGGGGTAAAAAATGTATTTGGGTAGTGTTGACTTCAATTGACGAGAGTTTGAAGTTTTTGTTATCTTTAGTACTTGAATTGGTAGTTGACCTCTCTCTAGAGTATTCCAGTAATTTTTAATGTAACAGTCTCAGCTGTCTATTTCCCCCAGATTTTCTGCCTCCACATATTCCAGCAGTACAAAAAAATCTCAGTAGTAGTAGTGTTCCTCTTTACATGCCAGTGATTCTTATTCTAGGAGTGAGGTATGTATCATGTAAGGAATATGATGAACAAAAGCCAACATCCCAGAGATGCTCAGGGGTTCCATAGGGAATCAGTTTTATCTGTTTTATCATTTAGATCACTTAGCATCAAGTGAGGAGAATATTTAAAGGGTCAGAAAGGAAGAACTATATTAAAATTCTCAAATCAAGAATGAAATACAATTGTAGAAAATATTCTTGGCAAATCATGGCTTTAAAATGGATGTTTATGTGCTTGCTTCGGCAGCACATATACTAAAATGGGTGTTTATTAATGGAAGGAATAAATGAGTGAGTTTGATTTCAAGGAAATCAAAGGATGAATTTCAGGAAAAAGAAGGGTCAACCATATGAAATTCAAGAGGTAAATTCAGTAAGAAGAAAGCTGAAATGTGTCCATTAGAGTTTGTGACTAGGAGAACTTAACTGGTTTTAGCAAACTGAATGTCAGGGATAACTAGTGAAATAGGAGTAAGGCTGGGACTGGCGATTGGGGTAGACCACATGCTCATGAAGTTTTCAAGATAAAGGAGAGAGGACCTCCCTGGTGGTACAGTGGATTGAGCGCCGCACTGTGAGGCATCCACCGCATAGCAGCACGAGTTTGATCCACGGCCATGAAATGGACCCACATGGTGCAGCAGACCTCTCCTGCCTCATCCGCTGCTCCCCTCGGCAGTGTATTTCCGTCGATCTGCCTGTTCTGCTCCCCCACTCTGTCTCTGGTGAATCCTCTCACCTCCCATGACTCTGGCCTGTACCCCAGCTCTTGTATGCATAAATCAATAAATCTTTAAAAAAAAGATAAAGGAGAGGGACAGAACATAGAACTTCTCTGGAAGAGAGAAAGGGTAAATATCACTTTTGAAATATCAAGTCATTCTTCTCCTAAGTAGTCATTTCTGTGATGTTATTCAGGAATGCATTTTAACCCATTTTTTAGTTCACCTTGAAATTAGAATTCAACTACACACAAATTTCTGATCATTCCATTTCTTAATTTTTGTAATTAAGGGTTTATGATGAGGTCATCCCTTAAAAATTCTTTTTTATCCTATAGTTTTAGGTTAAATTTGTATATCAGTTTTTGGGGGGCTTTTGATAAAAGCTGGGCTTTAGTGCTGTCATAGACATTTCCATTGTGAATAATTCTGCAGCAGTCTGTCTTATTTTTCTCATTTGTTATTCTTGGTAAACCTCTACTTTAAATCACAGCAATAAGAGTTCCCCAGGTATTTGTTATAAAAGCTCAGCTGACATTTAAAAACATTTCAATTTGCACTGTTCAAGCACACTTATTTCTACAGGCATTTCTGTTATAGAGAGATATCCAGTTCCCTTTCCAATTTTGTGCTTTCATCTTCTTTGATTCTTCCCCACATCCCTCCTTTTTCTATATCATTCAAAAATTTATAATCCATCTGATTCAGTATGTTCCCTGCCTGGAATGAAAGGCAGTGAATTGTCTATTTTGTACAACATTGTGAACAAGTCTTATTTGAAAATTTTTACATGTTTCCAACTTCCTTTCAGGGCAGAAAAGTTCAGAATTATGTCTATAATTGTTCCTGTTGTTTTGGAAAGATTTTCTTACTCCTGAAATCATTTTCCACATCTACTTATTAGACTGTGCTTTTTGAAATATAGTGATCTCTTCATTATTAATCTAGTGACATTTTATAAATCTTCATTCTCATTTTGCCTTCAGACAAAAGTAGAGATGATCAGTCATTCCTCTCTCGATTTTTTGGACTTTCTTACCCATGTGATCTCATTCCATTTCATTGACATCTCCATCAGCTTCTTCAAAGGTTCTCTTCATTTTCTTTCTCTTCCAGTGTTTGTGTATCATCCCACCTCAGTTCATTGTCACTCACACCAACCCCCAAGTTCTCAAGATATTTCTCACTACCTCTTAGTCACCAGTTTTGCAATGCATAGCCATTCCCAGTTTGTCCTATATTTTAGACCCTGCCTAATCTCTTGCACTTATGCCTAAATATGTTCATTTATTTTTTACATTGTCAACTGAAATTTGATATGTCAAAAATGGTATTTGGTATATGTGTTAATTTCTATTTGGTAGAAAGATTGCTTCAACACAAGTCATGGATGTGCACTAGAGAAATATTTACTTCAAGTGCAAAGATCAATTGATCTGAATATAGAAAAGCAGAGTAAATGTGAACATTGAGAAAATAAAAATTCTTCCCAACTTCTGTTTGTAGTTCCAAATATTGCCTTCAATAGTTTTGAAATGCAGGTATGGCATGCTAATATTATAATTTGTCATTGTTTATCTTGAATGATCAGACTCCAAAGTAGAGGGTGAGTAGTTTGAAATCCCATTTTGAAAGTAAAACCAATAATCGAGTTCTGCTTTAAAGGGCTTTTGCTTAAGACCGCCATTCTTACCTAACATACAAGACTGTACCTTTTTTGATTACGTATTTCCTTATTGAGCAGTAACTCAATGCAACAGTCTTGTTTGGACAAGTATATTACAAGACAGAAGGGATTATCTTTAACTCTTTATTGCAAACCTTTAGGCTTTATAGGGTTATTAAACAACTATTGATTTTAACGTCTAACCTTGTCATCATTCTTCTGATATAGAAACCAGTTGCGATCTCCAACAAACCACTCACTACAGCCCATACGTGTTAGCATAATCAATTTATCACACTGGCTTTATAAAGTTGTAAGAGAACCCCACAGAAGGGTGTTACTAAAAATTACAGCTGATGTAAGCTTTTCACTTCATGCCAAAGGAAGGGCAGTTGACACTACCACGAAATAAACTCCACTGCAGCCTCTTTAATCACATGTCAAGTTGTATTATGTCCTTGTCAATATCAGGGGGTAAACACTGTCATTAATCTGTAAGTGAGGAAATAAGTAACCACATCAGTGTTCAGGTGCCTGGCTGTTAATGGAAATTCATCTTTATTACATCTTTCTCCCTTTTAAATTTGCTCCTGTTGTTCTCTTTCCATAAAATATGCAGTTATATTGTAATGTTTAGAAAATATATATAATGCCTTATTACATTGTTGGCCATTGTGAAATTTGCTGGTTGAGTTTAGCAAGACAGGCACTGACAGTGCAGTAGTTCAGCTGAGCCAGCAGAGATTAGGATAAATGAGAACACACCAGCTATAAATTTAACAAAATGTTCATTTTCTAAAGTGATTGCTTTATGCATCTGTAAATAGGAAATAACAGAACGTCCACCCCCCTTTTTTTCTAGACAAATAAAGTCTTGGATATTGAAAAGCTTTCTTTAGAACCTTTGAACAGTTATTTTAATTTCAGATGCTGTCACTTATGTGTAATGCAAAAGAGGGATATTACTTACAGCAGTTGTGAAATGGAATTGCATTTATTGCATCTACTTGACTTAAATTGCCACTATGTCTTGATACTTTTCTATAGTGAATCTATGACTTATCTATATTAATTAGGTGCATATTCAGATTAAAGCTGGATATAACCATGCTTTATGTCATTCAGATTATCTTACAAAATCTAGTGGCATCAGATTTCTCATTTATAGAATTTTTAGTTCAAACCAGTGTACTAACAATGTGATCTGCCTCTAAAACCTCAGTAATATTAATTTCAATTGGCAAATCAAAAAACTGCATAGTTTAAATATATTAGTAGTTAAACTCCAGGAGCTGTAAAGGCTGGTTGCCCAAATAACTAAATAATGATTATTCAGTTTATGCCATGTCAGATACTGAATGCTAGTTCATGTAATTGAAGAATATTATAAGATATGTATTACATACAGTTAAATTAATTGTACTTCTCAAGACTACACAGTTAGCAAGCCATAGAATTTGGACTTGAACCCAAGTCTTCCTGCTTAGGAAATCTCAGCTGTGCTTTACACTTCTTCTCAGAGGAGTCTGTTCAAGAGAAATTTTGTTAGACTTTACTTTGAAAGATGTCAGATTTGTTTCTCTATGTCATTAAAGCATCATAACTAGGGATAAATCAACTTCTTTTGTGATATACTATATTTATTTTTTAGAGATGTGATAGGCATTTTTTTATACGGAATGTGGTAAGTTGAATTCCGTCGTGAAGACAGCACGCATTCTAGACACCTATTGTTCAAATTAAGTCTCTGACACTCTCTAGATATGTGACAGTAGGAGGCATGTTACTAAAACCAGTCTGTGCCTCAGTTTAATGACCTGTGTAATAGGCATAATTATGTGTGGTTATTGTGGATATTAAATGTGGTAATAACTGTAAAACATTCAAACAAGAATGTTTTACAATTAGTAAATATAGCAATATAGTAACTGCTTAGTAAACAGTAGCTATCTCTTAACCATCTTAAGAAGCAAATTTCTAGGGGCCTCCCTGGTGATGCAAGGGGTTTAGTCTCAGCTCTATGAAGCATCCGTAGCCACTTCAGTGCGAGTTCGATCCCCGGCCAGGGAGGGGACCCACATGGTGCAACAGACCTCTCCTGCCTCGCCTACTGCTCCCCTTAGCAGAGTATTTCAGTTGATGTGCCTGTTCTGTTCCCTACTCTGTCTCTGGTGTATCCTCTCACCCCTCGCACCTCTGACCTGTACCCTGGGTTTTCTATGTAAAAATAGATAAGATCTTAAAAAAAAGCAATGTCTAGCTTTGATATATATATAAATATATATAATTATTATTGAAGTGACTTTACATGTTGCTTGCGTATCACAGATAAAGAACCTCCCCTTTAGGGTGTTGTTGCCACACCATACTCACCACCATAGCATCTATATTCCTCCATTGAAGGACTATACATCTCCCATTTAGCTTCTTCACATTCTTAGAAACGGTGCCTACATTTCATTTCTTACCTCCCCAAGCCCCTTTCTGGCATTCTTCATTCATTCTCAGTTTTTGTCGTTCTCTCTGTAGTTTTATTTTGATATATCATTGGAGCATACAATTTACCCATTTAAAATATACAATTCAATGGTTTTAATATATTCAGAGGGTTTTACAACCATTACCACACTTTATTCTTAAGACATCTGTATCCTCCATAAAAGAAATACTATACCTATTAGAAGTCACTTTCTACCCCCCTCTCTCTTTCCAACTAGTCCTTTGCAACCAAATTCTGCTCTACATTCTGTCTCTATAGATTTGGCTTTTCTGGACATTTCATGTAACTGCAATCAGAGTGCCCATCCCTGGTGGCCTAGGGTTTAACTCTCAGCACTATCACTGCTATGCCCTGAGTTTGATCCCCGGCCAGGGAGGTGACCCACAGGGTGCAGCAGACCTCTCCTGTCTCAGCAGTGTGTTTCAGCAGATCTGTCTGTTCTGCTCCCCACTCTGTCTCTAGTGAATCCTCTCACCTCCCCCTGTACCTCTGGCCTACACCCCAGTTCCTCTATAAAATAAATATTTAAAAAAATGACTGTGCATGCAATTATACAACGTGTGGTCTTGTGTGCCTGCTTCTTACTCTTAGCATAATGTCTTCATAGTTCATCCCTGTGCTAGCGCGTGTCAGCACTTGTTTCCTTTTAGTGTTGAAAACAGGGCACTCGGTATATATACCCAATTTGTTTATTCTTTGGTTATATTCATTTGGGTTGTTTCCAGTTCTTTGGCTATTATGAAGGTTCATGTTATGAACCTTTGGCTATGATTGTGACATTTTGCTTTTTTTGAGTATGTATGTAAGCATGGAATTGTTGGGCTAACAGCCATCCTTAATTATGTGTTGAGAGAACACATAATGTTCTTATAACATTGGCCTACTTAAATCATGAATGCTTTTATACTGGTTTAGGGTGATTGTCTTCACTTGAAATATGATTTGTTAATCTCATATTCATGGTCTTCAGTGCCTCTTTTGTTTTTTAGAGAACAAACTAGACACACTGTAAGTCGACATGCATTTAGTTGTTAATTTTTTATTGAGTTCATACTATGTCACAGGCACTGTTGTAGATGCTTGAAGTTACAGCAGCAGCCAAAACAAAGATCTCTGTTTTAGTATGGGCCATATTCTAGTGGATTGACCTTTGAGTTATCTCATTATGCCACATTTTTTTCCCATTTTGTCACTCACCGTCTCTATTCTAGCTGTACATTTGTCCTTTATTCTACCTTCAGTTTGCCATTTTTTTGAAGTTTTACTGAAGTATTACTTGTTGAGATGTGTTCTTAAAGATTCCTTCCTCTGATCATCAAGCCCCATCAGATGTAGATGTCTCTTCTCAACCAGCCATTACATGTTCCTCAAACTCACATCACAACCTACAACATACCCCCTTAGGAGACTTACTTGCTTGTCTTTCTGTGATCTATACTTATGCTGCCAGCACCTATAACAAGAACCTTAGCCTCTAAGGTGTTTGTTGCCTGCACAAGAAGCTAATAATTCCTTGAAGGATAAGTCTTAAAGAATAGTATCTGAACATTGAAATAGTGAACAGTTAAAAATAGCACCACTGTGCATCACTCTTAAAAATAAGTCCATGCTTCAAGGAAAGGAATAAGAACACTAATAATAATGATAATAATAATAATAATAATAACAACAACAATAAAGACACAAAAACCAAAAATGAAAAAACAAGGACAAATTGGGGACACTTGGTGGAGAGGGGGGAGGGGGAGGGTTGAGGGAAGATGGGAGCATGGGGGACTGAGGTGATGGTGCACTGGTGAGATGGTGATGGGGAATACATGGGGATTACAATTGATGCCAAACATATATAAATTAAAGGGGAAAATAAAGAAATACAAATGTTACAATAAAAAAAATTTTAAAAATTTTACAAAAAAAATTTTTAAAAAATAATAAGAAAATACTACAAAAAATAAAAATAAGTCCATGCTGGGCCTCCTTGGTGGCGCAGTGGGTTAAACAACGCACTGTGAAGCAAACTGCAGCCACTGCAGCACAAGTTAAATCCCTGACCAGGGAGGGGACCCACATGGCACAGCAGACCTCTCCTGACTCGCCCGCTGCTCCCCTCAGCAGTGTGTTTTAGTCAGTCTGCCTGTTCTGTTCCCAGCTCTGTCTCTGTTGAATCGTCTCAACGCCCCCTACCTCTGACTTAAGTCCATGTTAAAATAAATTGCTACTAAAATCAAAGTAAAAATTTACTGTAGGTACTTTGATAATGATAAAAAAATATACTGTTAACTTCAATTTTCAGTGCTTCATGGTGCCTAGGCATAAAGTTAAATATGAAAAGATATCTATTTCATCACTTTGCAGTATGTTTTATTGGCAAATTATTCTAGATCATGGAATAATAATGATGTATTTGCATAACTCCTTATAGGGCAGGGACACTTATGTTACATGAACTTTACGACATGCATGTCGAAGAGGCATGGGAAATTATTCATTTCTCTTATGTTTAGACATGTTGAGACTCAGTAAGTGACCGAAAAGCATAGTTCTTGCTCTTCTGAAGGTAATAAATGTCTGTTGAATTTAAATTCAGACTTATTAGAAAATCACTCGAAAATATATTGCTAATTTTTAATTTTCCCCTTTACCGAGGGAAGGAAAACTACAAAGTGAACAAATGAAGATTTTGAAGGCTCTGTGATCATATTTGGACTTTAGTTTCCATATTAATTTCTTGCCCATTGCCATTTTTTATTAAAACCAATAGTATATGATATTGATAACGCAAGAGCTTAAACTTCAAAATAAGTTGGATACAGTGATATCACTACTGAAATTATTTACAGAAGGCACGATAAATTACTCTCTGTATTAAATTCTAAAAGCTATTAGTCCACATCAAGATTTATTTTTCAAAATTATAGCAATTTTTTATCGTACTGTGCTCTTTTACTCTTTTTGGAGTGACATTGAACTATACAATGTTTCACATGTGCATCATTAAAAATAAATGTGTATCTACTACATTAAGTTCACCCTAGGTCCACTTCTTTCAACATAAAATGGACCCTATTCACCTGATTTACCTAGCCCTTTCCCTTCTTTTTTTTTTTAAGATTTATTTATTTATGTATACAAGAGCTGAGGCACAGAAGGTGAGAGGATTCACCAGAGATAGAGTGGGGAACAGAACAGGTAGATCAACAGAAATATACTGCTGAGAGGCGGGAGAGATCTGCTGCACCGTGTGGTTCCCCTCCCTGGCGGGCATGGAACTTGTGCTGCTATGCAGCAGATGCTTCACAGTGTGACACCCAACCCGCTAAGCCACCAGGGAGGCCCCTCCTTTCCCTTCTGAAAAGCACTAAATTGGTCTGACAGCCTTCATATTTTACTTTTATTTTCTTTAGTTTATCCAGTTGTTAGGTTTTTCTATAGTACCACATATGAGTGAAATCACTGAATGTGTCTCTTTCTATGCTTGCAGTTTTGTTCATGTACATGTAGTTAATAGAGTTTACAAATATATTTTTCTTCGTCAGAGAAATTTGATCATCTATTGGTATTTGATTATATGATATAATGTTTATATTTTAAAATGCCATCCTTAATTTTTAGAAATTAAACTGAAATAGTTCATGGATGAAGGATGTATATATGATATTTGTTTCAAAATAATATGGGGGAGGATTATTGGGTGGAGAGAAAACAAGATTGTCTATAGATTATTTTTTGAAGCTGTGTAATAGGTAATGGTGTTTGTTTTAGCCAATTTCTCTATTTTTATGTATGTTTTACTTGTCCATAATAGAGTGCTAAATTATTTTATACTTTTCATTTGTGTGATTAGTGTTTTTGGCAAGGACAGGTCAAAAGGTAAGACAGAATATTGATATTTTAAATTTTCAGTTTTAAACTTCAGAGCAGGGTGACTGAGTATAAATGTTGCATATGGTAGTTTAGTGATAAAGAGCTTTGTCAAGGAGATCAGATTGAATAAAATGATAATCCTTTGAGATCTTGAAACACTGCTATTTGGAAGAACAAAAATGTGCTATCTGGTGTTCAAAAGAAAAGTTTGTGGGAAGGACAACAAGTTAGATGTTATATCAAAGTGCTGAGGAGATTGCAAGAGAAACTCAGGTCCTTCTGGGTGAAAGACTGTCTTAAATTCTTTTTCAATTCTGCTGTCATGCATTTGTCCCTTTTTATCATCATGCATAACTTTTAAAAATTATGTGTGTAGAGATAATGTAGATTTACAACATTGCATATATTTTAGGGGTACAGGTTCATAACTCCTCAAATGTAAGTTATCTCAGCTCACCACTAAAGCACCAATAACCTTCCAACATAGTTGATTGCATATTCATGATGTTTTCTTAAGTGCTGGCTTTTAAAATGTGTTTAAAGTTTCAATTATTTTACTTTGGATTTGCAAAGATAATACTTTCTGATATCCTTTTTTGAGCTTATGGAATATTAATTGTACTTCTTTATCTCTAGATTATGACTGGTTTACTATTAATGAAGCTAAGAGTATATTCTATATGAAAATAGGGAAACAGTATAAAGCTTAGGAAGCTAAACCAGAACTATGGTTTCTTGTTTTTCATAGTATAATGCCCCTTGGATATAATAATTCAAATACTTGTTTTCCCTCCCTAATTTTATTAACCATTTCACAGGAAGTTGTTTAGAACAGTCATTGCCAATTCTATTCCAAATCAAGAAATCTTTTAAGTGTTCTTAAGAGATACCATAATAGGGTCCTCCCTGGTGGTGCAGTGGGTTAAACAACGCACTATGAAGCAAACTGCAGCCACTGCAGCACAAGTTCAATCCCTGCTGCCGGCCAGCAGGGGGACCCACATGGCGCTGCAGACCTCTCCTGCTGTGCCCTTCCGTTAATCTGCCTGTTCTGCTCCCTGCTCTCTGTGGTGAATCCTTTCCCCCCACACACACCTCTGGCCTGTACCCCAGTGCTTGTATGCATAAATAAATAAATCTTTAAAAAAAGAGATACCATAATAAGCCCATGGCAATGTGTATCTTTAAAACATAGTTTTATTTGTGGGTATTATATTTACTTAATAACATGAAGAATAAATGGATGGAGAATAGTGGCCACTGGGGATCTGTTAAGATTGTAGTCAAAATGACCACCTTTTAATGGCCTTATGATTCTATCACCCATTTACAAGGCTATCCTAATTTATAAGTAGGGTCCTTTGAGTTGACATCAGATACAGAGAGCTCTTTCTTGTTATCCTTTTCAAGGGTTTGATACAGTGAAGCACAGTGTTTGCTTAGTGAAAGTTTGTGGGTGTAAAAAAATGGAAATGCTCTTTGATGACTATCTTGATCACTGCTGCAAGAAGATATTTATGGTGCGAGCTTGCTGTGCTACCGTCATATGGTCCTTTCATCAATAAAAGGTACTACCTGACAAAATGACTTCTACCGCCTTTATTATGCAATAGTCATTGCTGATAGGCCGTAAAGCTGGACTTATCCCTGGGACAGCTTTCTTTTCATAAACTTTTCTTCAGTTATTTGGCTTTATGTCCTTTAGTTTCAGACCTATAGTAAACATAAATCAGTGCTTATTAATCAGATGAAGGAAGGGATTATTTCTAGTTGTGAAATTTGGGAAATGTTATTAAAGTTTTCTGAATGCAAGTTTCTTTGTATGCACAAGCACAAATGGTAATGCTTAACTTTACAGGATAAGGTGAATATATAACTTCTACAAGCTGTACCTCTGTCTCTTATCCTGTATGTCTGTTTGCCTGCCTACCTACCTGCCTGTCATTCCTTGTGCAGTAACTGGGGGACCACAAACACGGAGAACAATGTACTTTTTGAAGGGCTGTCGCTCACACCTGTACTCGCCATGCACTGCACAACTTCACAGGGTGAAGTTTATGTAGGTTATGATTCAGAGCATGCCACTGGATACACGTATTATGAGACCTGTCAAATGAAACATAGTAGCTCTCCATTTTGAACCTTCTGTGCCTCGAAATCAGAGCAGTTAAATTGCTGCCTCAGAATTAGCTAGAAGTGATTTCTGAAAATACAGATTCCTGTTTCCCTCTCCAGATTTGATTAAGCAGAATGTATTGAAAGCAGAATACATAAATCTGTATTTGTATAGAGCACCCCAACTGATAAGGAACTCCCTACACTATTTTTAATAGTAGTACTGTAATATAATTCACAATCTAGACAATTCACCAGCTTTGCCAAATCATTTTAAAGTACATTGGACCGATGCTCTTTTGATTCTTCATTCTAGGACTTTGTCAGGGAAAAAGTGCCTTTGTCCCTTTCTTTGTTCATGATTGCTCCTGGGTTCAAAGTACCATAATCGTATGCATATTGTATTGCACATAGTTCTCATTATTTTTCATTACATTCCCTTATTCTTCAATTTTCTTCTGACTTTCATATGTGCCCATGCACACACACATGCACACAGGCTTAGGGTGAAATTCAGTTGGGTTTGAACTATACTACTATTGGCCAAGATATACTCTTGGTTAACTGAAAAATAAACACCTAGTTCATAGAATTGTATGAGAATAAAATGGTATGAAATATAAAGTGCTTAGCATGCCATGTAACAAATGAGCCTAATAATTCCTATTTCATCGAGCTGTGTGAGAGTTAAATGGAAGTTGCTTAACATGTGAGACATACTGAATATCTGAAAATGATAGCCATAATTAAATTTCAGAGTAATATGTACCCCTGTATATTCCATAAAGTCACTAACTTTAATAAATTCATCAAGCATTTATTGATTCCTTGCTAAATACAAGACACTATGCCTGTGGTGCAGAAGGCAACATAAGTATAAATATTACATGAGCTTTGCCCTCAAGGACCTTACCATTATACAGTACACAAATAACTGCATGCAATAAATATTTCATAGTGGAATAATAGAATAAATGTTAGTGTAGATCTGCAAACAAGTTGTTATCTGAATATAAAGGAGAAGGAATTTTAATTTTTTGACAGGGACAGGGTCAGATTTCACCAGGAACTTGGGACTTCCAGAATGGCTAAATGTGACAGTGAAGAAAGAAAGGCATAATTTGACTGGGGGATGGATGTGGGTGGAGAGTTTAGAGGGGTATGGGTGAGAGGGGATAGGGTGTATATCTTAGAGGCTGTCAGATGACAGCATATACATTGGAATGACATACTTAGGCATTTGGGGTTTTAAGGAAGGCAGTGACATCAGCTGATCTATATCTTGGTAGTAATTTTAGCAGGATGCAGACTACATATCCAAGGTATTAGAGATGGGAAATAGAAATGCCATTTATGGGGTTCTTCGAAATATTGGCAAGATGGTGAGGTAGTGAGTAGACAAAGGCGGTAACCAGCTGTCCTTTCAAATTCAGGTCAGATGTGTCAGAGTCCTACCTTTCAATAAAGTGAACTTTTGTGGAAAAGGGAGGTACTGAAAATTAGGGCAGTGCCAGGGATAAGAGAAAAGAAAGAAAGGGGTCTCTCTGTCTCCCACCCCCTCCCTCCCTCCCCTCCCTTCTTCCTTCTCCCCTACCCCCTTCCCTCTACCTCCCTCAAGAGATAATTGGATTAACTGGTGGCTATACAACATTAAAAAAATGAAAATATCTACAAAAATAATGTAAATTTATTCCGAGCACATCAAGCAAGGCTATTTGGGAAACAGCAGCGATCTTTTATATTATTCTTTAAAACACCTTTTGATTAAAATGAACACGCATGTCAAAATATTGACTCTTCCCACTTGAAAATGTATCCTATAGTTCTACTTATTCTTGCTGTTTTCATGTCGCAAAGGATTTTGTTTTATTTGCATATAGAATTTTAGGTGTTTATGGATTTCTGTGTTTTGTTTCCTAATGTTGATATAAAGGATATTTAATATTTTTATTTTGAAACTGAGTTCTCTAATTAGTCCTCATTGTTTTTCAGTTAATATTTTATAATTTTCCAGGCAGGCAGAAAATAATCTGTATGTCATTTATAGCTCCTTTATTTTCCTTTTGTCATGTCATCAGCCATGACTTCCACAGGAATATAAAACTAGTTACTAGAATATGGTTAATTGTTTTTAACTTTATTAACATTTTTTGAGATATAATTGATGTATGACAAGGTGTAGGATGTGATTTGATGCACTATGTATTGCAAAATATCAACCACCATAGCCTTAGCTAACATTGACTTCTCCCTCAAGGTCAATTAATTCTATTTGGGTTAAGAACATATAAGCTCTTCTCTCTTAGCAACTTTCAAGTATAGGACACGTTATTAACTGGAATTGCCATGCTGGCCCTTAAATCCTCAGAACTTAGTTAAATAATAAGTAACTGGCAGCAGTGTACCTACTCCCCACTATCTCCCCAAAAATCCCCTAGCTCCTGCTAACCACCGTTCTACTCTCTGTTTCTATGAATTCTGCATATTTTGATTCTACATATAAGTGACATCACAGAATATTTGTCCTTCTCCAAGCCAAGGTGATTTAGATCATCTCCATTTGATACAATGAATACCTGTACTTGTAGTTAGCTTTGATTCCTCACCATAGACATGGGATTTTATCAAGTGCTTTTAAATAGATCTTTAAATATTTGGCATGAGACTGGTGTTGTTTATGCCACCTTTTAGTGTAACATTTGTACCAGTTCTACAAAATGATTTGGGAGTTCATCTTTCTAGTGCTTTGAAATAATTTCCTTGGCTTTGGATTCTTTTGTTTATGGAAACTTTCCAAATACTTGCTGGTAAAATTACTGAAGCACTTGCTTCTTCACCATGGTTCTAATTGCAAAGATATACTAAGGAAACCTAGAATAAATCCATTTGAAATGTTCAATATTTTAAACAATAAAATGCTCAATTTTATGTTTCAATATTGAAATACTTTTTAAAGAACCAGTAAGTTATATATATTTTTAGGGTATTATTGTTGTAGGGATAAACAAATATGACCAATACAACTGGAGAGCAGAGAAATTATTAAAAAGATCCCTGTTCAATCTGAATACACTTTATTTCTTTTGCTTGCCTAATTTCTCTGGCCTATACTTCGGTACTATGTTGAGGCATCCTTGTCTTGTTCCTTGTCTTAGAGGAAAATAACTCAGTTTTCATATATTCAATATTATGTTAGCTGTGGATTTGTCATAGATGGTCTTTATAATCTTCAGGTATATTTCTTCCCTACTCATTTTTTGGTGAGTTTTATCATAAAAGTGTATGTTAATTTTATCAAGTATTTTCTTCATATATTGAGATAATTCGATATTTTTTTATCATTTATTTTGTTGATTTGATGAATCAAATTCATGGATTCATGGATGATGAACCATCCTTGCATCCCTGGAATAAATTCCACTTTGTCATGATGTATGATCTTTTTAATATATTGAATTTAGTTTAATATTTTGTTGAGTTTTACATCTAATCTAAACAGGGAATTTGGCCTGGATTTATTTTTTTGGGGTGTGCTATACTTCTCTTGTTTCAATAGGAGCATTATTCTGAGCTCATATTAGAAATAGCAAGGGCTTCCCTGGTGGTGCAGTGGGTTGAGCACCACACTGTGAAGCATCCACCGCACAGCAGCGGGAGTTCAATCCCCCAGCCAGGGTGGGAACCCACATGGTGCTTCAGACGTCTCCTGCCTCACCCTCTGCTCCCCTCAGCAGTGTATTTCAGTCCATCTGCCTGTTCTGCTCCCCGCTCTGTCTCTGGTGAATCCTCTCACCTCCCATGACTCTGGCCTGTACCCCAGCTCTTGTATGCATAAATAAATAAAATCATTTTAAAAAAGGAAAGAAATAACAAGGATTCCCTCCTTTTTGATTCATTTGAAAGAGATTGACAAGGATGAATATTAGGTCTGAGAAGGATGGGTCTTGCAATTTAAATGTTTGTTAGAATTCACCAGTAAGACATCTGGACCTAAATTTTTGTTTTGGGGGAGGTTTTTGATTACTGTTTCAAATTCTTGCAATTCCTCTACTGAGATATTCTTTTTCTTCATGAATCACTCTTGGAAGTTTATATGATTTAAGGAATTCGTCCATTTCCTTTGTTGGTACAAAGATGTTCATAGGAGTCTCTTTTGATCCTTTGGTTTCCTGTGGTGTCCATTTATGATGCCTCCATTTTCATTTCTGATATTACTTGACTTTCCTCTTTTATCTTAATGAGTCTAACCAAACAAAAGTTTATTGTTGAATTTTCTAAATGCTCCCCACGAAAAATAAAACCCTGACCCAGTAATTGTTTCATTGATCTTTTGTATTTTTTTTCCTTTATTTCCACTCATATTTGAATAATTTCATTTCTACTAACTTTGGGCACTGTTCTTTATTTACTTAGTTTTCTTACATCATTGTAGTTCCCATAGTTTTCCTGTCACTGCATCACCTGTGAACCATCACCATTTTCCCTTATGTTTGCTCATCTCCTGTGCCCACCCCCATTTTTTTCTTTCCTGTTCCTGTAGGTTTATAATTAGATTGTTTATTTGAAAATTTTCTTGCTTCTGGAGATAAATGTGTACTGCTACAAATTTTCCTCTTCATATCGCTTTTGCTACCCCCCTCCAGTTCTGGCATGTAGTACTTTTATATCCAGATACTTTCTGATTTCTCCAGTAACCCAATAGTTGTTAAAAACATGTTGTTTAATTTCCATGCACTTGCAGTTTTGCAGTTTTTTTCTTGAAGTTATATTCTAACTTAATAGCATTGTGAGTTGGAAAAGATGCTTGCTATGATTTTGATCTTAAATTTATTGAGATTTGATTTGTACCCCAAAATGTAAATATATTTGAGAATGTAGCATGCACTCTTGAGAAGAATGTATATTCTACTTCCTTTGGATGTAATGTTCTGTTTATTATGTCCATCTGTGTACCTGTCATATTTAAATGCGTTTTAGCAGTTGAACATGAAGAAAATGAAGCTTTTCTTTCTGCTTTTGATTTTTTTATAGAAATACCCCTAGTTGCTAGGCCAAATTTCTCACCCAGACTCAGGGATTCTCATTGCCTATATAGCAGGCATTGATGCTGCCAAGTTGGCATCACCTCTCTTATTAGCTACAAGAAGACATGAGACAGAAGCTGTCAGCACTTCATTTTTGTATCTAAGTGACTGTGAAAGAGTATCACAATTCAGTCAAGAGATGTAATCTTGTCCATTTATATTTAAACAAAATTGTGTTTAAATAACACATATAATGTCCCTCTCCTATTTTTACAGTGTCATGATAAGAATGATTACTAACTTCTTATACTCTCTTAAAGAAGGAATTTTTGCATAAATTTAGTGAGATGGCAAAAACATTGATCTATGAGCTAATTTAAAATGCATAAGAGCCCGTATTCAGTAATAATTTAGTTAACAATATAAGAGCAATGGAAGCCATTTCTAGTCATCATTACATAAATAGAAAGCAAAATCCTCTAATTCTCTTGTTTTTGAATGCAATTATTAAAAATAATTTGTTTTTACTTCTTGATATTCTTAAATCTCTTATAGCAAAGAAATATTGACAAGATTGGAAAGTCCTTTTATGCAACTTTAGTGTGTTAAAATTTGGAGTTCATGTAGGTAGAAATATAGAAGTCATTTTTTTTTATTATTTGTGGAACCATTGTGTATTAATGATCCCCTAGTTAAGTTACCTTTAAAACTGTGAAGACACGTTTTTATTATCAAAGTTTTATTAAAGATAAATGTTTTTTATCACAATGGAGCATATTATAGACAATCAATTTTTTATAGAAGATGAATAAATGTTCCTTGGTGAGTAATTCTGTGGTCACTTTTGGTAATAACCGGCACCAATATAGGTAAATTTATAAATACATACAGAACTTCTGAAAACTTTCAGTTTTCTAATGTACATTCTGATTCTCCAAGGAATGTTTGTAACATCCAGTATGCTCTACAGGCATTTGAACAGAGAACCCGTTTTACACTCAAGAATAATAGATACTGATATCTATTGAAAAACTTGTATTATGTGGAACAGAATTAGGGAACTACTTTTGTAATTCTTTTTAAAAATATATTTTTTTTCTATTTTTCCTTTTTGTACAGGAAAAGTGTGCTTTCTCCCTTTAGGTGTAGTCCCCACAAAATTGCATCACCATTTCACCCGTGCACCATCACCATTGTCCCTTGTGTAAGAACACATTCCCTCTCCTGTTTTGATCCTTCTCCCACCCCCTCCCCTGCATACTGTCTCTGGTTAATATTTGCCTGCTACTTTTGTTTTTTATTATAATTATTTTACTGATGGGCCCTTAATTTGGTTCCCCTACATTCCTCCTATAAGTGAAACCATCTGATAGTTTTCTTTTACATTCTGATTTATTTCACTAAGCATGATCCCTTCAAGCTACAGCCATGGTACTGCAATGGTATGAGTTTATTTTTTTGATTGCTGAATAGTATTCCACATCTTCTTGATCCAGTCTTCTATTTTTTTAAAGGCTTACTTATTTGTGCATACAAGAGCTGGAGCACAGGCCATCAGTGTAGGTGAGAGGATTCATCAGACAAAGTAGAGAACAGATAGATTGACTGAAATGCACTTCTGAGGGGAGCAGGGGGTGAGCAGGAGAGGTCTGCTGTGCCATGTGGGTCCCCTCCCTGGCCGGGATCAAACTCATGCTGCAGTGGCTGCCAATAATTCTTATAGAATATTCTTATGGAAGTTGTACATCACATAATAACTGTTGCTATTAATTTGCCTAAATAATATTTGTGAGGCTTTCCCCTGGAAGGACATGTCCTGCTGAATGATTCTAAATTCTGCTCTACTTCGGCTTTGTGCCATGGGTTTGACCCAGTGCTTCAGATATTAACATAAATAAATATGACTAGGTAAACCAACTTCATAAAACCTAAAAGAGGCTATTTTATATTTGATTTTAAAGTTAAAATTCAGTTCACAAATCTTATCTCCTAATACACCTTTGTACATGTGGTTAATAAGTGAAGTCTCTGAATTCCTTTCTATGTCATTCATATTAACTCGATTATTGTCACTTTTAAAATTACATGGGGTCTCCCTTGAGGCGCAGTGTTTAAAGCTTTAGGGCTTTCAAGCTATCACCAGCCACTGCAGCATGAGTTCAAGCCCTGGCCAGGGAGGGGACCCACATGGCTCAGTAGACTGCTCCTGCCTGCCTGTTGTTGCCCTTAGCAGTGTATTTCGGTAGATCTGACTGTTCTGCTCCCCACTCTGCCTCAGTGGATTCTCTCACCCCCTCCACACCTCTAACCTATACCCCAGCTCTTATATGCATAAGTAAATATAAAATAAATGAATAAAATTTTAAATGGGAGAAGTTAATTCCTAGATTAGGACTAACACAGGATTTTCTCTTGTTTAACTTGTTTCTAATTTTTTATGAGTTTATTGTATGTGAGTCCCTCTATACTAGAAATGTAGTTATGTGGGAAAATGTTATTAAGTCTAGTCCTCTTCTCTAACTTGGGAATCACTTTACCACTGAATCAAATCATGATTTCAGTGGTCTGCAAAGTAGTTACTGTGTTTATTGCATTATATTTTATTTGTGTTCACAAGGAAGGATACTCTTCAGGTGCTACCAATCAGTGTGGTGCATCAGCTCCAAGGAAGCGGAGTGTGCAAATTAGCTCTAAGATGGTTTACCTCGAAGACTGTGAGATAGAAACACGTAGTGTTTTCTAAGAGAGGAATTGCATCAGCTGTCAGGGAGACCTGGAAATTACAGCTCTGCCTTATTGGGACATAGCACAAGCTCAAGTGACCGCTGTTCTCACTGCTCATCTATCTTCGACATTTTCCATTAAGAAAACATGATCGGGTCAGTTTGCTGTGATCCAATATGGAGCGCTTCTGATAAATGAGGTTTCAAATCAAAGCATCTCTAGAAAGGCAAGTGCCCTCCTGGTGATCTACTCCACTTTGGATTGTGCACAAATTCAGCCCAGGTCCAGTCAGTGGAGGAGAGCACCTTGGTGGCTTCTCTTGGTTCATGTTCTGCAGGGTCCACGCAGAGCTGCTGTGGTGCCTTTTTCGCAGATGGGCCATGTTTCAGATCTTCGAGGCTTCATGGGCTGTCAAGTATACATATGTCAAAGTAAAGCAGGTCAGGGATTCTTCTGACAACTTATGGAAACTTTTATTTTAATCTGGACTTCTGTGTTTGTGTACAGCATGAAACAACTCTAGGTTGAAGCCTTTTTATTTTTATATTTAACCCTTTACCGGTTTCTGTAGTTGGCTGAATCTGTCCTCATAAGTACAGGTAGATATCTCAACCTAGAAATATGTATAGCTTGGCTACATCTCATACATCAATGGCAAACTACATATATGATTATTTTATATGCTACAAATAATAACAGAACATTAGAAAATAAGCATGTCCTTAAGTTAGTGGTTCTCAACCTTGTTATATTCCTCAACATGAGACTGTGACCTGGTACATTCCCATCTCTAAATTCTCTCTCAACACACTGTGCTTCTGAAATGAGGGTCACCGGTGCCATTCTTTGGGGTGGTGGTAAACAAAATTTGAAATGTTGAAACCTTCTCCTCAGTGCAGTTGACTTATTTGACAATCAAGACCAATGCTTGTTTAGACTGAAGCAGTAAAACAGCAAAAGTAGATTACACACTTGAAATAAACAGTACTTTCCTTCATTTTATCAGGTTAGCATCAAGGTCTTTTTCTTAAATATTGTTTTTCTTACTGAAGTTTAAAGGTTTTTTTTGAAGCTTAAAGTTTTTTGTGAAATTCCATTCTTATACATCATCTACAATTTCCAATTTTTTTTAAAAGGAGTAAGATATAATTGTACTTGTGAAACACTAAGAATACAAAATACTATATTTTCCATTTACCCCATCTTTTTGAAATTCCTCATTTACATTATTAAAAAACATTTTATGGAGGCATGATTAATATGTAAAATGTTACGCATATTTAATGTATGAACAATGTGTTTGGAGAAAAGTATCAATATACTCCCGTAACACCATCACCGCCATCAGGACCATAAATATGTCCATCATCTCCTAATGTTTCCTCCTGCCCTTTTTACTATTATTATCACAATTTGGGGGGAGCAGAGTATGTGTGATGAGAACACTTTAGATCTACCCTCTTTACCAATGTGATCCAGCAATGCCACAATTGATATTTATCCAAAGGAATTTAAATCAGGACCTTGAAAAGATATCTGCACGGTTATGTTCATTGCAGCATTATTCATGGTAGCCAAGACATAGAAACAATCTAAAGGCCCATTGACAGGTGAGTGGATAAAAATATCATCTTACATACATACCATGGTATATGCTATCTTATCTTAAAAAGAAGACAGTCCTGCCATTTATAACACGATGGCTGAGGACATTATGCTAAGTGAAATAAGTGAGACATAGAGGACAAATACTGTGTGACTTCACTTCTATGTAGTAACTCACTTTAACCTGATTTTCAAAATTTTCAACATGATTTTTATAAAAACAATTTTTTCAGTTTTCAAATTTTGCCCCTTTGCATTATTTGTAATTGCGTAGTTATACAGTAAACATATGTCTGGAGAAAACAGAGCAGACTGGGGTCAAGGTTATACTAAGACTTTCCATTCATTGGTTTCCTGTCCTCTGCTCTGCCTGCCTACTCACGTGCTTCCTTGAGAACCACCACTGGAGTTCAGTCAGTGCAGTCTTAAATATGTACATCTTCCTGAATGATTTGATTTCTTCCTCCTATGAAATGGAGTCCATAAATAATGTTCACCCCACCATATGCCCTATCAAGAAGGAGAAGGATTTCCAAATTACCCAAGAATTTAGTAACTTAGTATGACCTAAAGCAAGATTAAGGAGAAAACTCACTTCAGTATATTTTCTTCTCTCCCCCTTCCCTGCTCTAGTCTTTCGATGGTGTAAATCATGCAGCCTATCACAGAATGTGTCCAGAGGCTGCTAGTCAATTTAAGCAATGTGGGGTTTGAGCATCTTGAGCTTAGAGGAGGTCCCTGAAACCATAATCCTCATAGAAAAAAAAAATTCTTGGAGCAGTTTAATGGACACCCAAAGGCTAAATTGAGAGATTGACATTGCCAGTTGCCAGTTTAGTACCCTCAGGAGATGCCTCTGCCACACCCTGTAGAGGAACAGCCAAGGAATGAAGCCATAAATCCCCATCCTAATTGTACAGCAGAATCATCAGTGAAATTTTGAAAAGTCAAAAACCTGGGTCCACTTTCCCAATTCCCAACATGGAATATTTCACAGCAGGGACCTAGATTAAAGAATTAGTTTCTAAAACATTATGGATGATTGCATGTTCAGCCAAGTTTGAAAAGTCACTGGGATAAATGTATGTAACATAGTTGTATTTTTGGAAACATGCGTTTCTAAATGATAAATGTTTTCCTTCTTGCATATGGATGTGCCTTTTAGTTTAGAATAGCTTCTACCCTGGCAAATACAGTCATCGCAGAAACTGAAAACACACCTTCTGTTTGGAAAGAAAAAGGGTCAGCCCAGTGAATGGGTGGCAAGAGAGACAGCCTCTCCTGCAGCAGGTTCTGTGCTGTTCCTTCTGAACCCAAAAGCATGCTTTTGCTTAGACCAGCAGCTCTCAGAACATTCGTGTACTTAAGGATCACTGGTGGCAGAGCAAGGAGGTGGTTAAATGTAGATAATGGTTTAGTAGGTCTGGGGTGAAGCCTGAGACTGTGTATGTCCAGTGAGCTCCCTGGTGTTGCTGCTGCTCCCCAAGGAGGCTTAAGTGACATGAATCCACAGGGTTTCATGAATTGCATCTTCTTGACATTCAGAATTTAGGTCTATGTTCTCTAATATTGTTTGATTTTTCCATTTACAGCTGCTAAAGTTTATTTGTGATCATCCAAGAATTAAATAGCTGGAAAAATAGGAATAAAAAGGGAAATAAACCCTTTTATCACTTGGAGTAGAGAGATGAAGAGTGTGGTGTATTTGTGCTGGCTGGATTGTTAATGGTGTCACTTCTTTGCCTGGAATACCAGGAACTGGGTCAGCTCTCTGTAATCGAGGAGATCAGATCTGCTAATCTCTTAATTGAATTTAGCACCAGCAAACAGTGCCCCCTCCAGGCTCAGATTGCTAAATGCCAGTGACTTGGTTCAGGTTTTCATGTTAATTGCAGATGTTGTAGATGACTGGTTAGTATGAAAATACAAACATGGTGGACCTATTGGGGCCATTTTGACTTTCTTTCAATATATTATCATTGCTGTAACATTTCTGTTTTAACAGGAATCTTCCCTTTTTAGACCAAAGTGTGAGCTTTGGACTGAATTCTGACCCAAAATGTATGAATACTTCATAGAGATAACTGTGTTTCCATGTTTTCTCAAAGAGCGTAAATATTTTAGTGAGTGTTGTCACTGAGTTTGTCTTCATACAGCCCAGTGAATGTCTGTGCTCTTGAGTATTGGGGAAAAACCTCTTTCTCTTTCGCTTATAAAAAAGATATTTAATACAGTGAAAGTTGTAATCCTTTCTCAAATCCTAATCTGCTTTCCCTGAGATCCCTTGGGGATTATCCACTGGGGAGAATTCACTTGCATCTTCATGGCTGCTATCTGCTATTCTTTGTCTGTTTGTAGATGCCAGTCTTCATTTTTCAATATTTGAAGGGCTGTACTCATGCTAGGCAGTGTGTGCTGGGTCCAAGGATACAGCCTTAAAGAGCTTAGAAAGACATGCTGCCCCTATGGCACTTGGTCCAGTTTGTCTCAATTCATACAAGCAACTGTGCAGAAAATTCTCTAGATAAAAGGTAATAATATGTGCAGTTTTAAAGCACTTTCAAAACTCATTGTCACTTTGTCTTCATTAATGTTTCTGCAAAAAAAATAAAGGAGGAAATAGATTAGGCAAATAAGAGAAAATGTGCTAAAGGAAAAGATGAACTTCATTGGGACAGAAGTGATAAAAATTCTAATACCCCTTGTATTATTGTGTATTAGCATTTTCTTCCTCCCATAAGCATTTATTGAGCATCTACTAGGTGCAATAAAAAAGGTCATAGCATTATGACAGTGTGTTTGGGTATAGTATAAGAACAGCTGTCATCACAGAAATCAGTGTATCTAAACACTGAGATACTGTTTCTTCATTTGTAAAACCCAGGTTATAATACTTTCCCTGTCCCAAGATAATGGACTGGAAAAAAAAGTGCTTTCTGGTTTTCCTCCTATGTAATAATATCATAAGAAATAAAGAGAATAAAATATGTAATAATATAATAAGGAAGGAAGGAAGGAA
>JAGFMF010012069.1:13932614-13943096 GCA_019455555.1 Galemys pyrenaicus | reverse complement strand
AAGTGTTTCAGTTACACAAGGTCGTGTCATTAGATATGATGCCTGACAGCTCCTTCAGGCCATGGCAGTTACACACTCACTGATTTTGATTGTGCTAAGTTGGAGAAGGCTTACAGTTGGCAGAGGGGATACTCATGTTCTTTCAGGGTTAACATTTGAATGGGTAAAGGGACACCGCCCACATCCTATTTAGCTGATTGTGGCCATGTAGAGCTGAGGGGGTGGGGGCGAGGTAGTGATAACTTCACAGTCTACAAAACCCACTGAAGTTAAGAGCTATGAAGGGTGTGTCCAAGCACCCACAGTTTTTGCATGGCTTGAAGTCCAGGTTGAACCCACACGTCCTGATCATCACTTTGCTGTAACCCCTCACCCATGTGGCCTGAGCCTCTAATAGCTGGTACTTAGCTGCAAATACCATTGAACAGAAAATAAAAACAGGTTATATATTTTTCAGAGTATCTTTCATTTCAGATACATTCTTAATCCATCAAAAGGGACCTTCTATATAAAGGCTTATCTCTACATGATGTGTTAATGAAGAATGGCAGGGAAAACAAAACAAAAATCCTTGTAGTGAAGTATTTTCAAGGCAGACCACAGCTGTTTGAAGAATGACAAGACGCTAGCACACGACTGCCACTAGTTCTAATTAATTGACTTACAGGTTTTTAGATATTTGCTGGCTTGTCTTGTACTCAGGACTAAAAATGCACACTGACAATCTATAGCAGTGTTACAACACAGATAGCACATTGTCAAGTGCTGCCAGGGATGAGAACTTCTCATTTGCTCTTGATCTGTTAAGATGTACCACTTGAAAGTTACAGATGCATTTATTGCTGGCATTTTCCAAATGGCAAGGACATTTGTTGCTCACAGTCTCTCACGAGAAGGAAGAATTTGGGAATAAGCCTAAATAGCTAACATGTCTTAAACTTGACAGGCCGTGAGCAGTGAACACCTAATACTATCTGTGATGTTTGAGCCTGAATAATGCTTAATGAAGGGACCCTCTTTTAAACTTTTATGTGTAAATTCAACCTTTTACTTAAAGCCTCCTCCATTCACTGAACTGGGCATCCATTTTGTTGTTGTTTGTTTTTCCTCCTTTATAGAACATGTCCTGCATCTATTTAAATGTAGATCCTCTTCCACCATTGTATTGTAACTATTTCTATATGGAACATTCCCAATCACTGCTCTCTCCTTCCCTTACCTCTTCCTTTAAAAAAATGTGTTTTCCATGAGAGAAGATCTCATGCAGTTTTTATGTATATGCATGTACTTAGATATGCATAACTGCTCCAGCATATATTACTGTTATGTATTAATGGGTCTACCATATATTACTGTGTTATTATAGGACAGAAGAAGTGAATTATGAAGAAAGAATGAAGTGAGTTATGTAGTTTAAATGAATACATGGAACCAAGTAGTCCATCTAAGCTAAGTTTTATAATTTGAATCAAACTCTACTAATAACAATGGGTTGTTTTTTCATAAAGTTGCTAGAATTCCTAGCCAAATACTTTTTTAGCATCCCATGCCATAACTTTCATTCACCAATGATTTATTTCGATGATAATTACCTAATATAGTTGAGTGTTGGTATCAGATGTTAACTATCAGTGTCCTGTTGCTCAGGGAGACTTTTCCAGGCTTTTACAGATGCTACTCGGTGTGATTCCCATGTTAGCATACAGATTGTTTATTTACCATCAACCTACTTAGCCTCTGTGTTAAGAAATTAGAGTGTGCATTGTGTTTCTTGAATATTCTGCATAATATCTACCAATTACAGGTTTGTTGTTCTGTTTACATTCAAGGAGAGAGGAAAAGAAGGGAAGGACACCACTGCCTTCATGAGACAAAAGTAGAAGTCAATCACAAGTGTAATTTAAATCAATCATTTTCTCCTGAGTAGTTCTGTATTACTGCTAAGTAAAATTGTCTCATGTGTATTTGAAGAGCATGAGGAATGGGTTGCCACTTTTTTCCAGTTACAAAATACCATTGATTTTGAAATGTGCCATTATTTTATGTGAACGAAGCAACCAAATGCCTGCCAAATTAGATGATGATGGTGTTGATTATAAGTTTACTCTTGATTTCAGAGATGTTCAAATGGATTCAGGGTCTAGGTCTTCAGCAAAATGTATACCTTAGTAAGTACATGGTAATGTTAATTGATCTACACAAAACCCACTTTCAACATGGATGAAGACACACAAGGTCTTTGCGACACATGATTCCAGTAATCTGTCTAAAGAGACTCCTGTCACTGAAGCCCTAGTTTCTGGATGTGTGACTGTTTCTGATCTCACATTCTTATATGCAAACTTAAACTATGTGCTGCCACAGCTTTCCAGAAGGTAATGTCTTTCTCAGCAAGTGTTCAAATTCCTTTCCAGCTACTTTCCATACCATTTAATTGCCCTAGCCAATGGCAGGTATCTCAAAGCTATTTATGTAGCAAGTTCAATGTTCTAAACAGTAAAAATGTTCATTAACCTTGGTTTAATGTTCTCACCCGCTTTCTAGCAAGTCACAAGTTTGCCTTTCATTTATTTTTTAAAATTTATTAGAAGGATTTAAAAATCGATACTTAATTGCCAGTATTATACTTATGCAAAGCTAAACATTAATCTTTTTCATGTGCTGAAAGTACAAAGTTTTCTGTGGTAACACACAGCTGAAGGGGTGTGAGACTAGACCTCTAAATCATATCCAGTGTTCTTAAACCCATGTGACCTCAAGAAACAAAAAAACTGAAACCCAACATTCAAAAATGGCAAAGAAATAGAAGTTTCACAGTCTCTTATGAGGAGCAGATCAGTGGCCTTTAAGTCTTGCCTTTTTATGCTTTTCCACTGTCCAAAGTTTTAAAGCATTTGACTTTAAATTAGCTAGCAGCAAAACAAACAGTTTTACAGTCTTCCCAAGTTTTAATAGCAGTCACAGAGAGTGTGATTATTCATCCTGGCAGACCGTTAAAAGGGTAAAGTAGGAAGGGTGTATTGTAATAGATGAGTGAAGATGGGAAGCCTGAGCCCTCCTATTTTCTGTTCAACACATATTTAAACTCTAGTCCTTCGGTTCCAGGACAGCAAATTGCTTATACCTGTGATCTTCATAATTACTTTCTCGTCTCCTTTCTTGCCTATATTTATTTTAATCTCTGCTATGCGTGCAGTGTCTAGCACTTACTAGCATTGCAGTTATGGCTATTATGTATTTTACATTCATTAAGTGCCTGGCATTATTCTTCTCATTTATTTCACTTATTTACTTTAAAAAAACTTTTATTGGATTAATATTAGTTTTACAAAAAGGTTGCAAATATAGTACAGGCAGTTCTCATATAGTCTTCGTCCAGTTTTTCCAAATGTTACCATCATATACAGCTATGGTGTATTCGTTTATACTTAAAAATGAAGACTGGTATGTTACCATTAATCAAAATCCATACTTCATTTCAGTTTCATGAGTTGATTCGCTAATGTCTCTTTTCTTGGTGCCATGATCCAGTCCAGGATATCACATTGCATTAAGTTGCCATAGGTCCTTAACATTCTCTGATTAGTGACAGTTTATCAGTTTTTCCTTGCTTTCCATGTTTATGGCACTTTTAAAGAGGATTTGTTGTGTATATTTAAAATGTGGTTCAATTTGGGTTTGCCTGCTGTTCTTCCCATGAGAGACCAGGGTTATGGGTAACTCATTCACTTTCTTCAACCTATAAGGTAGATACTATCATGAATCTATTCTGTAGATGAAGTCACAGGAGTCTGGGTTTGACCCCAGAAAGTCTATTTATAAACCCTGGGCTCATAACCACTGTTTTATGTTGAGTCATAATTCCTCTATTTGAATCTTGACTGTTTATTAACTCCTTATATTTGTTTGCTTCAGATTACTCATCTGTGAAACCATAATAATTTTACCTACCACGTATGTCAATGCTTGCCACCATAGCTGGTTTTACTAAGCTTCCAAAATATGTTCACTGTTAGTATGGTGACTATTTTGCACATAGCTGGCTCTGTCGATTTTGTTAGCTGTATACGATTTTGTAAGCCTGAAGGAGATGTGACATCATAGGATGTGTTGATTTTGTCCCTTGCTTCTCTTAGGAGGTGTACTGGCATTCTGTTTAGGGATATTACCTGTAGGGGAAAGTCCTCTGAATATTACAAAGCAATCTGTGTGCAGAGGAAGAAACCATGGTTATCCTAGTAATCCTGCAAGTTTGGCAGTCAATGGAAAGTGTAAGTCTACTTTTTGAATGAACTTAGATTATTTTCAGGAATAAACAGCTCTTAAAGGTAGGTTGTTGAAATAATAAAATAAAAATTGAAAAAAAAATTCACCTGCATTAGCTTCGCTGACTGCATCTGTACAAATACTTATGCTTGCTTGCAGGCTCATACTCTGGCACTTAGCAATACCAAAATATCTGTGCCAATAATAGTAAATGGTAAATTTTCTCTCTCAACATGGGAAACATCTTGTAGGTTAACATGTGTATGGAAGTGTGGGTGTCTTTCCCTGAAGTAAGAGTTGAAAGAAAATAAAGCAGTAATAAGATGCATTCATTTCATTTTAAAAAATGAAAAAAAATACTCCAAAATGGTGTTATCAACTTGACATTGGCTCTCCTTGTTTCTAATAGCACAAAGTTCCTATTGGCAAGGCACCTCCCTCTGATCTGTCCTAGATCATACTTTGCAGTTACTGTAGAATTTTCTTTCAAAAGACTATACTGCTTAGAAAGCTGTTCTTCAGATATAGCAAAGAGAACATTTTCTCCTATGAGCCTATTGATGAACTTGAGCTAAAGTACTGAAAAGTGAACTTCATAAACCATAAGAAAATGCTCAAATTGGAGATAGAAAAAAAACACTTTAGCCAGGAACCACATAGTAGGTATTCTCGTTGGTGAGACTTTGGTGAATTTTTGGTACTTTCCAACTTTAAAATATGGGGTAAGTGCCTCTGATGTTAAGTGACTGGGTAGAATCATAAAGCTGTCATCATTCAAAGGTTTGGAAGTCAGACTTCCTGCTGGTGTTTACCAATTTGGAAAAATCAGTAAGTAGGTTTTACTTAGGTTTTTTTTTTTTTTTAAAGAGCCCATCTTCTTGATGTCATATGATTGTGCATATGTGGTCTTTCCTGAATGTCGTTGTGATTCACTGACACTTGAATAGAGATCCGTATTTTCAGCTGTCTCCCAGTAGCACCAAGCAGTAGAAAACATTATTGTTTTAACTCAGATTTCTCACTTGTATAAAATGATATTGGGGTCCCATGTCTGTAAATGAATGAGACTCCATAGATGCCTGCCCTCCATATCAGCAGGGAGAATATGTGTACCCCTTTTAAAATGGTCCTTGCATCACTCTTTCACTGTGTTTTTGATGCATTATATTAAGTCAAGCATATTTATCTTTTTGCTCTGCAAAACCGAACTCAAATTTTCTTACTGCTCACTGCTAAACGTACAGTCTGCTCCTCATCACTGAAAACTATTCTATTTCCTCAGGTACTCAAAGCAGAAACTTTGGGGTTATTCTGACTCCTTTCTTCTACTCCACATCCAAACTATCAGCAGATCCTGTTAGCTTTACTTCTCGAAATATGCTCAGAATCCAAATACTTCTAATTTCTCTTATTACTATTCTGCTGCAAGCTAGCCTCTTCTCTTTCATATATTATTTTAAGAAATCCCTACCTGCTCTGAGTCCAGCTTTGCCAAACTATTCTATTCTTCACAAGCAAACACAGTGATAGTTTTAAAATGTAAGTCAAATCATGTCTCTCTCCATCATGCTCAGATTAAATCCAGATGCCAGACAATATAGAGAAAGCCTTTCTCCCTTTATCTGACTTACCTGGTTGACAGCATAATTTCTTTTCTCTTCCCCTCTCTCCACCTCAGTCATACCACCCACCTCGATGTGTCTGAATACAAAAACCTCTCCTCAGAACTTTCGAAATTGTCATTCCCTTTTTCCAAAAGTCTCTATAAGATAATCTGTCGTCAGGGTTTGTTCTCGTCTATCATGGTCTCTATTCCTCCATGACCTCATTTGAGAGGCTTTTTCTTGCTTGCCCCAAATCAAGTACCACCCATTCCTCACTGCTACCCTATTTCATTATCCTTTTCTTGTTTCCATATTACTTACCATCCACTAACATACTTTTTTTGTCCCCCCCCATTGCAATGAGCGATAAGATATGTGTGGTTCATCAAAGTATAGAATAGTACATGGCACACAGTAGATAATAAATCCTTGTTGAATGGTGATTGTGGTTAAAAGACAGTCAATAAATTGAATGTGAACAAATACATGTATAGACAGATGTTCAGCAGTACCATAGCATGACTTTTGTTTGTATGTATCCAATAGCGAGTCTTTGAACATATTTTCAACTTGTTTAAATATAAACATGTATTGTTACAGGAGTGAAATCATTCTAACTCATTGCATTTGGAAACTGCATGGAGTTTTTGATATTCCTCACTTATGTTCTTTTCTGTAGATATAATATTACTTTTTTATTGAATATTACCTTCAGTGCAGTTGGAAAAATTATTTTGTGTAATGGTTTTGATACTTTGTTTTCTTTATAAATTATTTTATTTATGACATCTAACTATAGTCCAGATCAGGGCCTATAATACGATCCGTAAAACTGAATCACTTTCAGAACATATTGTCTCTGTCAAAGACTGAAATTTATATTATCCTGGATGTAATGGCTCACTGGCCTTTTTGACTTCTGCCCAAGGCATGCCCCTTGTTGCTGGGCTCTAATGGTCAGTGTTCCTGCTTTCGGGGTCCCATAGGACCGTAGCAGTTGGACAGACATTTTATGACCAGCTTCCATAGCCAGGGCATTGCACAACCTACTGAACCGACCACCCCATCTTTCTGTGAAAAAGGCCTATTTGCTTCTTCTGCAGCTTTGGCCTGACGGGCCGGCTACTGGTCGGGCGCACATTTAGGGGGTCTTACTAAGGTGCTCTTAGGGAAGGGAGGCTGGTGGTTATAATGTTGAACTTTCCCTCTGCCTTATCCAACGTGCCAGTATCTCCCAGAAAGGAGCATACACCTTCATCTGGCACCCCAATTTTTCTGGCTTCACTAGGGTATACCTCTGGATTGACTGTAACTTTCTTGAAATTGGTGTTCTAATTTAGAGTCATGTATATAACTCCCTGTGTCTAATTTAAGATAGATTTAATAATAAAATGATTTACCTTGGGCAAATTAGAATAAACTCACTTGAGTAATTAATATGGGTGTTTCAAGGAGGTAATTTAGTTCACAAAAATAAGAACTTTGTTGCAAAGAATTACTCAATGCTCTGTATTGCCATTTGGCCTACCCTTGTTTTTCTTTTCTTCTTCCAGAAGGCAATCTGTTGATGATCTCTTTGCCATTATTTTTTGTTAATCAAAGTCTTTTCTTTAGTATACGTTATTATATCCAAATCTATAAAGGCTGATCCTTCAATATGGGCATAAACTCATTGTAAATGGGATTTTCATCAATCTCTAACTAGAATCATTACTTTTACTTTTTCTAAGCTCAGCACTGAGGATAATTAATATTGAAAATTTGCATCAATTTACAATTGATGTTGAATCATAGAGTAACAGAAAGATATCTTGTCATATATATGTATGTGATATTAATATTAGAGATTTGGCCATTGTGTTCATTCTCCTAGAGCTTACTGTTACACAACACATGTCAATAAAAGACTAGTGCAGGGCCTCCCTGGTGGCGCAGTGGGTTGAGCGCCACACTGTGAAGCATCCACAGCACAGCAGCGCGAGTTCGATCCCTCGCCAGGGAGGGGACCCACATGTTGCAGCAGACCTCTCCTGCTTTGCCTGCTGCTCCTCTCAGCAGTGTATTTCAGTCAGTCTGCCTGTTCTGCTCCCCACTCTGTCTCTGGTGAATCCTCTCACCTCTCATGACTCTGGCCTGTACCCCAGCTCTTGTATGCATAAATAAATAAATCTTTAAAAAAGACTAGTGCAGATTTAGTTAAAATTTGTAATATATTTGCTTATTCTAAATTTCTTTGAATATGCTAGGTACTAATACTAACAGAAAAATAATTATTTAAATCACCTGTTATTAGAATGCACCTTACTTCCACTAATTTTTTCTCTTCATTTGTTAATTTGTCACTAATTCTTATACAGGGGGAAATGTTACTTTAGTAGCCATGATAGGTTAACCATCCTGAAGCTTAAAAATAACTCATTACTTTTTTGGCTGTGAGTATAAAAAATCCCATATACTGGAAAAGAAAGTTTTATTTTTCTGTATTTTTATGAATTAAGTGAAATTATCACCTGAACTCTTTTAAGCAAATAGGATTGATTTACATAAATGACCGTGTTATTGTAAGAAGTGTTACCCTACTGATCTGAAAACATTAATTGAAATTCCAAAAATTACACTCAGGGGTAATTTTTATCCTGGCAGCTGTGTGCTCATGAGGACAATTAAAATGCCAAAGGATTCTCATTTTATTTCTTAGTTATTACGTCTAAGTAAATTGATGGCACATTATTGAGATCTGTATAGGATCTGATGATTAAAATAAAAATGATGATCTCATCGTTATATTCACATACCACATTTATCCACTTATCTTTTGATTTATAGCTATTTTTACCTAACACAGTTCAGCTAAGTATCTTGAATTTATATTTTTTTAGTCTTTGATAATCTATAGTAATGGATATCAAAGGTAGTGATATAATCCAATGAAGTGGCTAACTTAGAGACATGGGCATGAATTGTGATAGTTTGAAGCAAATCGTGTTTGTTTAACCTAATTTTCTGACTGACTCCTTGTTAAACATGCTTTGACTAGATGGGTTGTTCAGAAAGGATTAGAGAGTTGGAGAGCATAAACAGAGTCAGAAGTAAAAGTAGAAGGCAAACAATTGTTTGAAATATACACTGTGAATCGGCATTTATTGTTACCTGATGATTCTCAAAGTCCTGTACTCTGTTTAGCTTTGACATAAATCAGGTTCATTATATATATGGCCAGGACTAATGTTTCCTATTCTCCTCCTCATTGTGTCTAGTAAGCAAATTCCATTCATGAAAAATGACTAAAATGTTAAAGTTAAAACTATAGGAAAAAAAAAGTACAGTCGCACTACTCTAAGGAAAAATGTCACCTTTCTAATTGAAATGCCTATTTGATGAAATCATTTTGCAGTTCTGTATATACTTTTTAGTGAATATGGCAACATTAAAAATCCTTTCTTCTTTGGGTTCTATATTTAGCATGAGAAGAAAGTGATTTGTGGTTAATCTAACATTCAAATAAAATTAATATTTTTCCTTGGGGCATCCCAGGTACTACAGCCTGCCCTGTTTGAACATTTCATACTTCTCTGCAGTGTGACTCTTCCTCATAAGATAATCTGCTGCATTTCTGCATTTTATCCAGCATCAATCACTTTGATTAGGGTCTCACTCCAGGAACCAAGCAGCTTCTCTTCCACAGCAGCTCCATATGCCTCCCACAGCTGTTCACTTTCTAGGTGAAACGTGACTCTCTGACTCATAGTTTGTGCCCCTGTCAAAAAGACAGCTGATAGCTTTTGTGCTTTGTTTTGGTTTTTCTTTTCTTTATTAATATATCTTTGACATCAGTTGGGGTCCCCATTTTCCACTACCATGCACCATCACCTCAATCCTTTGTCCTCTTTCTGTCCTCATCCCGTTCCCTCCCCCCACCACACAGCGAGTATTTCTGATTTGCCCTTGTCTTTTTGTTTTTTGTTGTGTTGTGTTTTTTTTTTCATTGTTAATATTCTTTTCCTTGGCCTCTTATTTGGTTCCGTTATATTCCTCCTAGCAGTGAAACCATCTGGTATTTTTCTTTTGCTTTCTGACTTACTTCACTGAGCATTGTCCCTTCTAGTCCCATCCATGTTTCTACAAAGGAGTCTACTTTATCTTTTTTCATTGCTGAGTAGTATCCCATCATGTATATGTACCATAACTTCTTGATCCAATCATCTGTTTTTGGGTATTTAGGTTGTTTCCAGGTCTTACCTATTGTAAATAGTGCCGCAATAAACATAGGGGTGCAGGTACTCTTTTGAAACAGTATGAAGAAATGCTCAACATCTCTTGTCATCAGAGAAATGCAAATCAAAACCACTCTGAGATGCCACTTCACACCAGTGAGAATGGCACATATCAGTAAAAATTAGCAACAACTGGGACCCTCCCTGGTGGCGCAGCAGGTTAAGCAACACACTATGAAGCAAACCACAGCCACTGTGTTTCGATCCCTGCCGCCGGCTGGGGAGGTGACCCACATGGTGCAGCAGACCTCTCCTGCCTCGCCCGCTGCTCCCCTCAGCAGTGTATTTCAGTTGATCTACCTGTGCTGTTCCCCACTCTGTCTGGTGGATTCTCTCAC
>JAGFMF010012069.1:13911152-13932564 GCA_019455555.1 Galemys pyrenaicus | reverse complement strand
TTGTATGCATAAATAAATAAAGCTTTAAAAATAGCAACAATAAATATTGGCTAGGATATGGAGAAAAAGGAACTCTACTACACAGCTGGTGGGAATGCAAACTGGTCCAACCACTGTGGAAAGCAGTGTGGAGGTTCTTCAAACTATTAAAAATGGAGCTCCCATATGCTCCGGCAATCCCACTCCTAGGAATATACCCTAAGAGCTGCTTTACTTTGATTTACCCTTTTCTCTTGGAACTTGGATTATTACTCATGGCCAGTTCCAAGTCTGGGAACCGTGGAAGGACAGAAGTTATATCCATGAATGTTCTGATAAATGAAATGCCCACATCAATGATCATGCTAAGAGCTGTTTGAAGAGCAGGAATGAGGCAGAATCTCCACTAATGGAAACATTTCTCCTGGGAAATTTTTACTGTGCAGCCAAGTGGTAAAAGACTGCCATCATTTTGTTTTATGTTAATGGAGATTTGGTTGAATTTCCTTTTTCTCTGTGGATGGTTTATGGTCTGTCTATTTGATCTTGGAAAATACATATTTTCACAGGTTAATATGCTTATGTATTGTACTATCGAAAGCCAGAACAGCATTACACATTAACTCCAAAGACAACAGTTTTCTGTGTACTTTAGAATCTCTGTTCAACCTCCACAACATTCAAAATGTTAGCTGTAATCGTTTCACCATATGAAAACATGTAAAATAAATAAAATAGGAGTAAAACAAGTTCAGAATAAAGGAAATTATTATTTCTATACAAAAGGCAGTGAGGGTCATTCCTATGTACACATTAGAGTTTTCATAAAGCTTTGTATAAAAAGGTAAACAAAGCAAAGTTTCTTTGAGAAAATAGTAGAGTATTACCTGAAACTTGCTGAATAAACATGTTTGGGAAACAACAATAATCTTTTGAATATGAGTTTCTAGGATTTCAACTGAGAAATCAGGTGTAAAGAAACTTGATTATATTGTTGAAAGAATGAAGTTGAGATGCCATTTCATAATTTCATAAGACTTTTAGTATTGAGCTTAAGTCTAATCAGAATAGCTCCCACAATCAAAAGACATTGGTTACTGTACCATGAATGGTCTAAATAAAGCCTCTACCTCTCTACTGATAGATTTAGGAGGGTATATGAGCACTTAGTATCTCAAAACAAAGGGGTTTAATTGGTTCCTAATTTCAGTATGCTGCATGCTGAAGTTTCAGATAATGACTCAGTTGGCAGCTACATTCCTTGTTCATGGAACTCTAGAAGTGGACTCAATGTTAACTGATAATGTTATTGTTTTATCTCAAACACAAAAATACTGGAATACTTCAGCTTCCAACACAGAATTACGTATTCATACAAAATCTAGTTGCTTAAATTAACAAAAGAAGAGGCAGATGAAGCAATGAAATTATAGACTTGATAGGTTGCAAATGAATAAGCAATGGGCAATTTGAGTAGTTAAGAACCATTGCACATTTTATTATAACTGTAATTTTTTGACTCTGTAAGGCCACATTCAAGTGGGAATGCACATACACAGAAATACTAACACACACATACTTGAGTAAGTATATTCATCAAAAGTAAGTGATTCTATGACATAGGGCTGATCTTTACATTTTTAGCCTGGAGTTTCATAGACTATTTAATTCTACTGATGTAGACCAGTCCTTCTTACCAGAGCACTCTGTAAATCAAACGCCCTCTCCTGTTATGCTGATGAAAATATGCATGCCCACAATTTGACTGATCAGTTAAGTGTGGGAGAAAGGGTTTCTTTAGAACTCTCCCTCCAGTGCATTCATCATTGAAAATTGACAAATTGCCTGAAATTATTTGCATATTTTTAGAGAGTGAGGTAAATACCTCACTAAGATAGCAGATAATATATGACAATTAGAATAATTCTAGCTTTAGGTAGGAAGGAAGATTTTGTGTGTGTGTGAAAAAAAATGACCCTCAGATCAGATGTGTCTATTAAGGCATCTGTACCTGCCCCCTGACACCTGTGTACCTGTCTGTGTCAGGTGTTCATGAATCACTCTGATTCATGGACTGTTCCTCCCCTGTGCTACTGAATCACAAGATTATTTAAAGGTTTCTTTATTACTTTTAATTTTTTGTTTTATTTCTAAACAGTGTAATCAGGTTTTCAATGCCAGGAGAATGCACACAGAGGGATTGGACTAAGGAGTCCGAGGCAAAATATTCCATAAGAAATTATAAAAATCACCTAAGGCCAGCTATATGAACATTGCGTTAATTGAAATACACTGATCTATTGTTTTACAAGTGATTGATATCTTGTTTGCATAAACTGCTTAGAAAAAACAATCCATAGAAAAATATTGAATGGTTTCACTTACAGGTGGAACATAGGAAAATTGAACAAAGGGTCAGGAAAAAGACAAAGCTTGCAAGCTGACCCTAGACTTGGACCAATAGGCAAGGGATGGGGAGGGAGAGGGATCAAAAGAGGAGAGAGACGAACACAAGGGTCTACGGTGACAGATCAAGGGAGCTTTTGTGGTGGGGGAACTATGAACCAGACGGGACTACGCCAGAGAGAACAATGATGTAAGAAAATAAATTATATAAAAATAGATAAAAAATAAAAGCCAATCCTTAAATACATATACTATAACATACAATGCTGTAAAGAAAGGAAGTCAAGAGACAGTTGACAAGAAAAAGAAAGGAAAGATGACTTTTGTCATTTTGAGAGTCCAGGTTGTCAGCTACACTATCAAAAGTGACACCAAAACCCACTAACTGGTAAATTTATGTTACTCATATTTACCAAATATATATTGAAAAGTAGTGAAAGATTGTAAACTTCTTTTTAAGTGACACAATTTGGTGAGGGAGTAGAGATTTATTTATTCCTATGTTTACCAAGTGCTTCCTGAGTGTTAGAAACACAGCCAAAGATATAGCGTTACGTGTGTGTGTGTGTGTGTATATAGATCTTTTTAGGTATAGATCTTTATATATAAAGATCCCTACACTAAAACATGCTCAATCCAAATAATTTTAGGTATATTTTAATACCCTCTGTAGCCTTCTTTTCTCTTATTTTCCCCACCAAATACCAAATTGTATTATTTCCTTTAAAGTGTCCATCTATTTAATTGTGTTGACTTGTTTATTCCATATCTTTGCATTACCATATGACTTCTTACTAACCAGCATTCCATAGTGGTGTCATCCATCAGCACTGAAATATTTGTTGAATTAGTGAGCAAATGTATGCATAGAAGAATGCAACATAAGATTTATGGATATAGTGTAAGAAATGGAAACTTACAATGGGTCGTACCAATGAATCCTTTGTGAATGATAGTAGCCGTTGGAGGAGTTCTATCTATGGAGAGGTAGAATTTCTAAACAGGAGGGGTTGGGGCACATTGAGAACTTAGGGCTAATATTGTTTAAAGTTAAAAAGACAAACGAATATTTTAAAATGTTTCCAGTTTGAGGTTTCCATTATAATTTCCTTTTCTCTACCCCAATTAATATTTCTGTTTAGTTACTACTTTCATCTGTATTGACATAAAAAGAAATACAAAACTAATAAGCCTTTGTTTACTAAGAAAACTTAATGTGCTGAAATAATTCTGTGGTGATTTTCTTTAAATATACAGTGCTTGTAATACTGGGACCATATGAAAAAAATACAAACATCAATTCTTAAGTCACACTAAGTGCAAAAGGAAGTCGAAGAAAATATGAAATGAGGGCCTCCCAGGTGGCGCAGTGGGTTGAGTGCAGCCACACTATGAAGCATCGGCAGCACAGCAGTGCGATTTTGATCCCTGTCCAGGGAGGAGACCCACATGGCGGAGCAGACTTCTCTTGCCTTGCCCACTGCTCCCCTCAGCGGTGTACTTCTGTAGATCTGCCTGTTCTGCTCCCCACTCTCTCTGGTGAATCCTCTCACCTCCTGTGCCTCTGGCCTGTATCCCAGTTCTTGTATACATAAATAAATAAATCTTTAAAAAAAAGAAAGAAAATATGAAATGTAAAAACAAAACTTTAAAATTTCTACAGTACATTAGACTACCTCTTCAAAAACTTGCTGTATACGAAGATTTCACAGATATAACAAAAGCACAAAATATGAAAAAAATTAACAAATGGTCTCCATCAATTTTAACCACTGCTGTACTTTCACCTCTTAAAATTTCTACAGCTTTCAAAGAATGTCTTTTTTATTGTGTTGTTTTAATTGAGATGACAGTGATTTACAACACTGTATATGACATGGGCGTGTAGGTTCGCACCTCTTCAGATGTAGGTTCTCATACCACACCTACAACCAAAGCCCACCATAGACCAGAGGGCCCCCTCTTTCTCTCATTGTCTCTCTCAATTGTACAGTTAGATTTCTAGAGTTTGATTTGTATTAGTTTTTCTATTCCTTTTCTTTTATTTCTCTATATTCTGCTCATGAATGAAATCAACCAAATTTAATTACAATTTTTAAATGCAAGATTCCCCTTCCTTTTCCATGATGAGAAATGTTGCATAAAAGGGGATATTTACGGTTTTCTTTATGATATAATCTTTAATGTGACTGAGGGAGAACTAGTGGAGAAATACATAATTTGCACAGTAATATTTTAATAGACTTGTGGCTAGATGCTTCCCAAGACAATTTTGTGACATTTGGTCCTTCAGATTGACTTGAAGTCAGTTGGAGAGACTGAAATGGTTACCTTTTATTACCTTCTCTCCTCATCAACCAAATCTTACTTGTTGCTGTAACCAGTCATTCATTCATTTATTTTAGATTTATTTAATTATATTTGACATCATTTGTAGTCCCAGGGAGTTTCCACCACCATTTCACCCATGCTCCATCACCTCAGTCCCTTATGCTCCTCTCTACCCACATCCCAGTCTTTGCCCTCCCCTCTTTTCCCTCCCCAGCACAGTCCTTTGGTTTATCTTTGACCTTTTGGTCTCGTTGAGGTTTTTTTCCTTTCTTTTTTTGTTTGTTTGTTTGTAACCAGTTATTTATATCTTCAGAATATATCTAGAATCGCTATCACTTTTCTTTTAATACTTATGACCCTGACCTTAACTTCTAGTTTATTTTAGGTCACGTTTCCTCTTTAATCCATAAATTTACCTTGGCGCTCTATCTTAATTCCTCTTTTCACTCTGAAAATATAAGGACTATACAACAGCACAGTTCATGACTCAAATTAAGTTCTCAATTTATAATAGATAGCTGAAAAAGAACAAATGAGTCCATGTATTTCTTCCATAAATCACCTATTTTTATTTTCCTTTGCTTTTCAAGACTAAATCTATATATGTACATCCTCCATTGTCATGAGGATTTAAAAAGATAATGTGAAATGTTCAAATAATTTTACATTATATGTTCTATAACTATGTTACACAGTGCTATATCAGTATTTCTCAGTTAAATATGTTGTACATTTAAATAGTACTATAAAAATTATTTGATATTAGGTCTTTGTAAACATATATTTAGCAGGTAGCTATTATAATAACATTGCTGTCATTTAGGATGAAATAAGAGACTGACTTATCTCAGTGTGTTTTTCAGATTTTTAAAATGAAATTAAATGTCAAATCTCTATTGTATATATGAAATGTTTTGCTATGATAGTGCCTTTTATATAAAATAGGTTTAATTTGGTAGCAAATGAAAGATAATCTATACTTTTAAATATATTATGTTAATATGGTATTTTATTATAAAATATATGATATAAATATTAAACATGATACCTAAATGTTTATTTAATAGTAAATGAACCATTGGATACTATTTTTTAATGTTCTTTGCTAATTATAAAATATTATTTTAAATATGCATACAAGAACTGGGGTACAGGCCAGAATCATGGGAGGTGAGAGGATTCACCAGAGACAGAGTGGGGAGCAGAACAGGCAGATCTACTGAAACACACTGCTGAGGGGAACAGCAGGTGAGACAGGAGAGGTCTGCTTTGCCATGTGGGTCCCCTCCCTGGCCGGTGGCAGGGATCGAACTCATGCTGCAGAGGCTTCAATTTGCTTCATAGTGTGTTGCTTAGCCCATTGCACCACCAGGGAGGTCCCATTAGCTATAAAATATTATATAAAACTATAAAGTGCATTTACTAGTCAGCGTGGAAATCATAACACCTGGTCTGATGAAAATGCTGGTTTTAAGTTGAACAGATACAGGTTGGGATGGTACACTGCATTAAAGTTAGTAGTAAATAGGTTTCCTTACAATTACAAGATATAGTGAGGTAGTTAAACTCTGTATGTATATATGTACAAGCACATATATGCTCATATATATTTTTCTGTGCCAATTAAGGAATTATATATGTTTTAATTTTAAAATTTTATTTATAAACTTGCCTTCAGAAAATGAGTAAGACACTGTAGCAATTTTTGATTGTAGTATATTTGGTGATTCCTTGGTTGGCATTTCAAAACAAAAACTATATTATATACTATTAAATAAAAAGGAATCAAAGGAAATTAATCTGTGCACATACTTAGCATTACATATTTAGATAGAGCCAAGTATTAGAACATTTTCAATTTCAAAAGTTGAATCCTTTTGATGTTTAGCTATGAAAGAGTAGCAATTCTGAATATAAGATCTATTTTATAAGAGCAGAACATTGTTTCCATTCAGTTGTTTGTGCAATGCATTTTTATATGTAGTTCATATTGACTTAATATAATAAGTTTCAGACAAGATGATGGCATTATACCAGAGTTAGTTAAAGATAATGATAAGGAACTGAATTTCAAGTGCAAAATGGGAACTTTAATGTATTTGGTTGGTTATAGATAATTTCATTTTTTTAAATGTGATTGTAAAAGTGCAAAGTCAAACACAGGTACATTTCCTCAGAAAATTAAATAATCCTTGAGCAGACTTGTGAATTGACATAGAACAGCCATGACTGTATTCTGTTTTCATGTAAAGGCCTTGTTTCCAAGTTTTGGGTAATTTTCCTTAACACTGAAGAGTGTCATAATGATATTTAATGGAATTTGCTCTGGCAAAAAGTAGGTGTAACAGTGAACATAAGTCAGCTGAAGAATATCGTATATAATTAAACAGTGATATCTCAGACCAGTAAATAGTTGCCTTGATGATTCAGGTGTAAGGTCACAGGATTCTAGAATATGAATATTGCAATTGAAATTGAAGGCAAAATAAGTGTTTTTCTAGTCTATTATTCCAAAAAAATGTTAAGAGGAAGAATACAGTTCCTTCTAACAACTCCTTGCCAAGGAATAATTACTGACCAAATAAGTTGGAAATCTGATCATTCTGTAGGCACCACACACAGACCTGTGCTTTTACTATTTTAGTGATTTGACTTTAGTCTGTTAAAATGTGGTCCTGAGCTTCTATAATAAGGGACCAAGAGGGGACTGGGTAGCTGGCACGCATGTGGGTGTATTAATATGTGCTCTATTTAAGACAGGCTGATAGGAAACAGGAGAGCAAGGCATAAAGAGTTTGTTGTATTAACTTTCCTACTTGCTATTTCTTTTATATATATATATATAATTTGCTTCCTCTGATAGAAGTTATTTATCTAGTGTCATTTCTCATTGAGTTATAGCTTTGCTCCCACCCACCTTCTTTGTGTTGTTACATTTAAATATATTATGCAATATATATGCTATAGGTTCAACAGAACAATTATGTAACATGCTGTTTTATATGTGACTTTTGAAATCTGTCACAGAAGAAAGGATTTGCCTTTAATAGTCTCCTCTCTTTCTGGCACTTCTATTCCCTCCCTCCTTCCCTCCCTCCCTCCCTCCCTCCCTCCTTCTCATCACCTACTTCCCTACATATTTCCATATTTGTTGTTTGCCTTAACAATGTCCTGAGTTTCTCTGAAACTTTGTTCATTTTTCCTTTTTTCTTTTTTCCTCTTTATTCTTTTGATTCCTAAGTTTCTTTTGATATATTTAAAGTTTGGGGACTTTCTTCTGCCAATTCAAATTAACCATTGAGCCATTCTGGAAAATTTTAATTTTAGTTATAATTTTTAACTCCCCAATTTTCATTTGGTTTTATTTGCTAACTTATCTGTGTTGATATTTCCAATTGATGCATCATTGCATTCATACTTTCACTTTTTATTTTTTTCTTTCCTCCTTTATATATATTTGACATCACATTTTCCTTCATTATTTTGAACATATTTACAGAGGCTGTTTTGATCATCTGACATCTGGTCCTTCTCAAAGGCAGTTGCTATTGCCTGCTTTGCATTTTGTGGATGGGACATACTTTCTCTGCGTGTATCATCATTTTTTTGTTGGAAATTGAACGTTTTTAATAGTACAACAACTAGGGGTGCCAACACGCCCTATATGTGCTTTGGGGATTGTTATTGTTTCCTTGTTTATTCTGTAGTTGACTGAACTAATTTAATGAGGTATATTGCACCCACAGAGGGAAACCTCTGATGTCACCTCTCAGAGGGTATAGCTTTGAGCATGCGCATTGTTATCCTGGATTGACAGTAGTCTTAGGAAGACTCTCTCTCCTGGTTAAACACCACCTCTGTTGATTTGTACCTAGATTTTAGGTTCTTTAATTGCCTGCTTATTATCTTTTGCTTCCTACAATATGTGAGGGTAGAAATCACTCTACTCATTCTAATAAACTCATGTCCCTTTTCAAAACCATTTTTAAGGCTAGACTTTGAGTTTTTTCCTGTCCTCAGAAGGGTTTTTATTATCTGTCTCTTACCCTAGTTCTTCTTGATAAACTAGTTATTCTATGGCTTGTATTGCTGCTCTTAATAACTTACCACCAAAATCTCCATTGTTTTCAAGAATACCCTTACCCTTGAACTTCCCACTCTGTTTTAAATAAAACCAGTTCTTTTGGAAATTGATTTGGTACTCTTTAATTAGGTAATTCTCCCCTGGGCAAAGTCCCTGAGTCTTTGCTTCCATGCTGGGGACAGGGTAAGGGAGCTGCTTCCCTTGGACTTTCATGCCTACTTTATGAGCAGAATGCTGGACAAAGTCTGCCACCTCTGTTCTTTTGACTTTCTTCACCCAGCATTGAACTGTTCTCTATGAAAGTGATGGGTAAGGATAATCAGGCCCAGGATTCTAACATTTTCATCATGCCATACCTGGAGTAGAACTTTTACTCTATACATTGGGGGCTAGGTGGAGGAAGGGAGGCACCATTTTCTCTAAAATCTTATCCTCACCAGAAATTTAGCACCACAACATGGGACTGCACATTGTGAAATATGGTGTTCTATTGGTATCATCTTTTCAGGTTTTTGGGCCTAGTCTCAAAGCCATGAATTGACCCCAGGCTGCAGTGGCAGCGCTGAGTCCCAGGCTGGTGGAACCAGGCCAGGATGGGGCAAGGGAGCCTAAGTGGAGTCAAGCTGCAGGGAATACAGACCTTCTTTCCCTAATTATTCTTTTTTTAATTAGGTTTATTTAATTGTATTTGACATCATTTGTAGTGCCCAGGGAGTTTCCACCACCATTTCACCCCTGCACCATCACCTCAGTCCCTTGTGCTCTTTCTGCCCTCATCCCCATCTTTGACCTCCCCTCCGTACCCACCCCACGGTCCCTTTGGTTTATCTTTGACCTTTTGATCTCATTGAGTTTTTTTGTTTGTTTGGTTTTGGTTGTAATTGCCCATTTCCTTGAGCTTTCTCTTGTTTTTTGGGTTTTCTTCTTTTTTATTTTTTTGTTGTGGTTGTTGTTCCATCACATTCCTCCTAACGTGAAGCCATCCGATATTTTTCTCTTGCCTTCTGACTTGTTTCACTGGGTATAATTCCTTCTAGTTCCATCCATGTTTCTATAAATGGCCCTAGTTTACCATTTTTGATTGCTGAACAGTATTCCATTGTGTATATGTACCACATCTTCTTGATCCAGGCCTCTGCTTTTGGGCATTTGGGTTGTTTCCAGGTCTTACCAATTATAAATAGTGCTGCAATAAACATGGGGGTACAGGTTACTCTTTTGGATCGGTGTTTTTGTGTCTTTTGGGTAGATCCCTAGGAGTGGAATTGCCGAGTCATATGGTAGTTCTATTTTTAGTAGACTGAGGGACCTCCATATGGCCTTCCATAGTGGTTGGATTAACTTGCATTCCCACCAGCAGTATACTAGGGTTCCCTAATTATTCTAAAGCTCCACTACTCTCTCTGTGATTAGTTAGTTCTCGGTGGTCTCACTCACTCCGCCTTAATGTCTCTGTGCCCAGAATTAAACCCCCCTTATCTTAGCATCCATTTCTTTATTCAAGCATCATTCTTGATCTGGAATGTCCTGTTGCCCCTAGTCTTGCGGGTGTTTGACTTGTCCCCTTTGGAATTTGTTGCTCTTATCTCTGGAGACTTCCTTAACTCTCCTGAAATCCCTGCCTATACTGTCCATGAAGCTGTCTAATTATCCCTAAGTTATTGGCCACCTCTGCCCAGATTGAAGTTTTCATCGTGATGCCGAGATGGGGAAGGGAGAAGGAGGGAGCAGGTGATGACTGAAGTGCCATATACTCTCTGTTCATAATGAGATTTAGTACTTTCTTGAATAAATCTTTATTTGCTGTATGCACTTAGCATAATTTCCAGTGTGCTCTTAGGACCATTTAAATAGCTGCTTTCTGTGTATGTTTTAATATTTTTCACAAATTATAGTTATTTCCTGGGGAGTGAGACTCCAGAGCTGCTCATACTGCCTTTCTGGAAGTAGACTGCATTCCCCATGCAGTCTTTAAAAGGCCTCTAGAATCCCCTTTGAATAAATGGTGAAAACTCTTAAGTGGTAAATATTTTTTCTGTTTCATGCTACTAATACAAAATAAAACACCCAAATATTACACATATTCTTTACTCAGGTTAATAAATAATATACTTTCAAAATAAAACATTAATGTATTGATGAAATGAGGAAAATTCTAGCTTCTCAGTCTCCATTCAGTGTGGACTTGGTTGTTTAAGTGGAAGAAAATATTTCCTTACTGTTAAGCTAGAGCTCTTTCATCATTGAAATGTTCTACTAAGCAGCATGTTTCATACCAGTTAAGAGCTAAGCTAGAATTCAAGATGAATGCAAATGACAGTGTTTATAATGAAGATTGTGGGTGGGGGAACAACTGTTTACAGAAATTGTTCCCTCTCGTCAACCTTCATTTTGAGAGTGTAGTACAATGTTGGAGTCAAACTACTTGACTTTGAATCCTGGTTTCACTTCCATGTGCTTTGCACTTTGAACTAGTTATTCCAAACTTCATTTTCTCACTTTAAGAATAAAAATAATAGGATATTCTTTTAGGGTTATTATGAGGATTACAGCTGATTAATCATTAATTAATCATTAAGCAGTCCCTGATGTATAATAGTGCATACATAAAAATAATCTCTAATGTATAATACCATATCTAGCATGGTAATAAGAATAAAAATTCATGAACTCATTAACAGAATATTATCCCCTTAGTAGTTTGTCATAATCATTAGAAAATTGAGGTCCACAAACCTTCTTGGTCAATGCAGTATACATTTGAGTAATGGACAAGAAGTTTCTAACTCATATTTGCTGGCTCCAATTTACTGGGTATTTTAAACTTAATATATTTCTAATAATAACTTCTTTATGGGAATACATAGTACCTGTTATTAAATACTAGCTTGGCCCATAGAAAATTGTTTTATCAATGTAGATAAACTAAGCAATAAAAATACTGATGTTATAACTATTGATGTCAGTCATATGATTTTTTAAGAACTGAGATCGCTTTGGGTACACCCACTACATAAGATCTAAAATGAGACGAACCTTTTATGTGAGGCTTTTTTCCATCTGCTATTCACTGAGTAGCTTTTACCCAATCTCCTTCTGTTATGCCAGGCACTTAACTGAGCATTTGAAATGCAGTAATATGTAAGAAGTGTTCCTTCAGCCAAAAGAGGGAGATACCATGTAAGCAAACCACTAAAATGTATTTCAGAAGGTACTTTTGGAGACATATGTCCAAGGAGTTACAGAAACCCAAAAAGCAAAGGCTCTCTGGAAAAACTTCAAAAAGACTATGCAGGAAAAGTTACCTGAGTTTGTCTATAAAAAACAATGAATAATTCACTAGGTATAATGAGATCCAAGTAGGTCATTTCTGGTACAGGGGACAACAGATATAAAAACATAAATAACTGATATGTTTCTGCTATTCAAGAGATGCTGAGAAGTTCAGGTATTTGGCAAGTCCAATGAAAGGGATGTAGAAGGATAATGGAATGGGATAGAAAAGGCAGGCCAAAGTAACGTTGTAAAGAGCTTTTAGGCTTTTTCAAAGAGGTTGAACTTCATTCGATAGGTAAAGGGAAGCCAGAGAGGATTTTAACCGGTAAGACTGACCTGGTCAGATAGATTATTAGAATAGTTACTCTGACTGCAGTGTGGATGATTGAAAGGCACGGTTCTTCTATTTCTGTTGTAATGATCTAGGACAGAGTAAGTCAGAATTGGATAAAAATAGCTTTTCTGTTCCATGCAGTAGAGTGTTTCCTCTTTTCTCAGCTTCCCTCCCCCAGCAAATATATTTAGTCTTGTTTTAGAAAACTGGTAAAGCTATAAAGGCTCAACCACCCAGCTTTCTTCGTTAACCAGCTCAGGTAAATTGCTTTAATGATGTCCATATTGTAAGAGAAACATATTCTAATTTGGGAAATATATATCAGATGCCTTTGAAATTGTGCATTTTAGTGCAATGAGGAAATTGAAGTACATAGTGAAATGTATTGAAATGCTGTTACTAATGATATTATCCATTACCCACATAATGTAATGTACATTTGTAAGTAGTAAAGGTAATTTTGTGTTTCTTCTGCCCTAATGATGAGAGAAAAATGGTAAATATTTGCAAACTTAATTGAAAGTGTAGGTTTTAAAGCAAGTTCTTTTCTTCCAAAGGAATTTAATGATAAACCTATATTGGTGCATACTTACAGTAATCACTGGGTTCGGTAGTTGAGATTTATATATGACTTTTATAAATGATTTCCAGTGGCTAGTCCCAATCCATTCTGTTGATGTTTTCAGCTATACATTGTTGCCAAAGTTACTAAATGTCTCAGTAAATACATTCATCCTTCATGTCCTTTCTCCAGATTTTCCCTACAGTAAACACACACACACACACACACACACACACACACACACACCCCTCCTTCCCATTATAAATTTCTTTTCAGAGAAACCTATAGCTGATTTTCTGTGATGCACTTCTATCAAGGCATATATTGTTTTATAGCAGCTAATTTTTGTTTCACACTTTTGTTCCCGTGCTGGAGGGTGCTTTAAAATTGTTCTACTTTCCTGAACATTACCAGCTGTTGCGGATGTTGCCATCAAGTTAACACATGGGGTGTGTAGATTTGCAAGTAGGAATGAAATTTTATTAGATATAATAGCTCTTACATTGCTCAAGAATAGATCACCCCATGACCATCTGGTCTTATATCAGCTCATTTCTCTTATAATTCAGGAATTAGTGTTTTTGGAGTTCATGGTATGTGAACCATGCCTAGAAGCATTGCCTTATAAGGAATTCCCTTCAAATGTATGAATTCTTTTGTCATCTTGGGGAAAATATTTTTGAATGCTTAATAATAGTACAAAAGACATTTATTTCTGTGCTTTACATTCTTATTCTCCTGAAGACAGTTCGAATTTTAAAAAGCACATTTTTCTTTTTGACATCCTTCTTTTGTTTTAATTGTCAAAAGCACTAAAATGATACAGAGTGCCTCCAGACTGAGACACTATATGGCTGACTTGTGTTGTTTCTACAGCCATAATTTTGTCTTTACTATATGAGCCTTAGAGTGTTTATAATTTTTTTCGAAGCAGCAGATAGCAGCACCCTAATTAACACCTTCTACCATTCTGCTCCTGGTACTAGAAAAGTTGGCAGCATGACAAATGGAACAGAGGCTGAGATACTAAACATGAACGTGACACAGATGGACATCAATTGTCTTGTATGACCTTGGGGTTCTTCCAAATTTATTCTGTGTGATGATTCCCCTGGATTCTACTTCTCATCTCCCAGTACCATGTTTTCTCATATTATTGCTCAAGTCTGAGTTATGTGCCAAAATGAGCAAGTGGTATTGTAAGTCTGGCCCTCCTGGCACATTTTATATAGGATGAGGATGTAATTGGTGGAAGGAAGTATGAGAAGACATGTGAACACTTTACGCTCACTAATATTTTACTGCATAGTTGGTACTCTGTGTAAAAGAAGTTATTTCTAAAGATAGTGGAAAGCAAGCTATACCTGATCTTAATGTATATGGCAAGACGTTTTAAAATTGTAACTTCTGCAGTTAATAATAGCTTTCTGTTAAATCAGAGCTTTTATTTATGTCTCTCTTTACATCGAATCACATTTCACAAAGACTCATAATCCTAGGATTTTATATAAAATAGATATATATTTAGTATAATTAGACATCAGTATCAGTTTGTAAAATATCCCTTGAATTATCTAAAGAAGTCAAAACATGGAAATCGTATCACCATGTACTGAACTGATTTGAATGTCTGAACCATGAACAAGAAGTGCTACCACATTTCGGGTCTGAGGGCATCTGCAAAGTACCCTTGTCGAGTTCTGTCATAGTGGCCTCTCCCTTTGTGTTATTAGTGTTTGCGTTTGGGTTGCATGTAAGAGAACCTGATCTGCCTACCTTATTGAAGAAGCTGGACTACAGCAGGGGAATGCTGTGTCTGTCATAATGCTGTTTGCTCTCCGTCACACACCTCAAAGATGAACAGGAAAAAGGTATTTCTAGAAAGTGAAATCGTAGGGTTTTCTCTGTCTTCATAAAGAAATACTAACAACGATAAACCCATTCTGACCATGCCCTTCCATTTTTCCCTTGGGACTATCTGGTTAGGTGAGTGGAGGTCTGGACAACATCCTTGATTTGATGTGGGGAGGGGGACTTGATGATGGACACCACCACCAGGGTCCCATTAATTGAGAAAAGGCATTGCCTGTCTTTGTTTGCTTGTTTTTTTCTTTCTTTCTTTCCCAGCTACAGCCATGCCAAAGTCTCTCTCTTCATGTTCTCAAATGGAACAGAGCACCTAATTTCTTCCTTGCTGAAATGAACACTGCTGTTTTGTGGCTTTAAGGATTTGTTGTTTGAAGCAAATGATCACAAAACAAGCAAAAGATGCTAATATCTTTTGTCATCTCAGTTACTTTGTTTTGTTGTTCTCACTGGAGTTGTAGAATTTGTCTTAGCAATCCATGTTTTTAGATGAGAAAAATCTACATAATTTAGTCATGTTTGGGTTGATATCAAACAGAAATGATGGAGTATTTGTTCTATTATTGAATCTCATTCCTAACTATCTTTAAGATTCCTCTTTAGGAGCCTCTGATTCCATTTTTGGGTCAGTGCAGTACTTAGTAAGTATTTATCTAGACCTACTGTGTGTCAGTGCATATATAGTAAATAGATTTTTTTCACATGTGCCAACCCTGGTAAACCAGTGGGTGTCTGTGGTTAAGACTGTGAGCGAACACTTTAATCAATAGTAGCATCTGTCAGTGAAGAAGGGAAGTATAGAACAGCTCCACCTCCCCGCCACATGCATTCATTTCTGTTGTAGACTATAAGCGTAGTGTGATTCCGCTCTTGAGATTACTTTAACCTGGTTGGAAAGACTAGGTTTGGCATCCAAGTTTAGAAAGTTCCTGTAATATTCTAGGTGAGCGGAGGTGAAGACCAAACTACCAGTGAAATGACTCTAGAAATGGAGAGAATGCCATGGATAAGTGAAATACTTTCATTCTCTGAGGTGGAAAGATGCTCTTGATACTGTATTATTCTTTAGTGTGTCTGTTTACTGCTTTTTGCCTAAATACTTTCATAAGGTCTCTTTGATGTGTGTGTGTGTGTGTGTGTGTGTTTTGTTGTTGATACTTCTCATCATCTCCAGTTTAGTCTTACAAGACTAGATGGTCTTATAAGACCAATGTTGTGTCTTACCAATGTGAGAGTCTATTTACTAATAACCTCTGTTCCTGGTGAGTTACTGTTTAAAAGTATGACTTCCATTCAGTTGCCCACAACAGAAGTTAACTAAGGTATGTATCCTGGACAATAACCTACAGTTCTCAGATTCCTTATTAAGGAAAGGAAATTAGTCCGTAGTCTCTGCTCATCGTCGGTCTGTGCTATCGGCATGCCTTCACCATGAAAGGAAAAGAGAAGTCACAGTTTTAGTGTTCCATTCTCAAATTACTGACTCTTTACTCTTAAGTGAGGAGAATAATGCACAATCCTTTATTCTGGGAAACAGTTCTGATCGCCTTGCCTGTTGGGTATGAGATAAAATAATTTTGGTCTTATCAAATATCTGATGTAAACTCTTCCTAATCCCATAATTCAGTCATTCTCTCTAGGTTCAACCCAGTCTCATTTGAAGATAGTTTCTACTGGAGACTCTCTCTAAAACAGCATCTGAGGCATGGAGAAATGGCTTTAATGACTTCCATAGATGAGAGAAAATGAATCTCCTTACCATCATGCTGGGTTTTGAGGATTAATGGCAGAATCCATTCATTGGGTGTTCTGCTAGCACCACCGATTGAAATGGATGATTTGTAAAATTTATAGTCCAGATTCTCTCAGCTAACTAAAGACCTTGTGAGGATCCTTGACTTACTCAGCCATTGTGAACATATATCTGAAAATGTCCACCTGGCCTTCTGTCTTTCCTTAGATAGTATTCTCTGTTGTGAGGTTAGCAGTCTCTCTTTAGAGATGGGGGACAGTGGCTGGTCTGTAAGAACTGAGGAAGGTTTTGAGGGAGGCCTTCCCATAGGCCTCCAGTAAAAAGAAAAAAAGCACATTCTTAGTTTTAAAAATCCTGAGCACATTGCAGTATCAGCATATATTAGAAATTACAGAAATTTTATTGTGTTTTTACTTGTATGTGTTAGCGTTTTTCCCTCCTTCACTCTCACTAGGACTGCAGTCTAATATGTTAAATCCCTTGCAATAAATTTTAACTTCTGTCTTGCTGCTCTTTCTCTTTCCACTCTATGCAATTTCTCATTCTGTTGCCAGTCAATACTTCTGAAAGTTCCGCTTTGATTATACCATTTTTTCCTCCTTTGAGACACTCTAGAATTATGTCTTGTCACTTAACCAGTATTCTCTTTTGGTTCTTCTCCTGCTGAGTCCTAAACCCTTTTCTTATTGTTGTAACAGCCTCATGACATGCCCCTAATTTTATTTCTTCCTATGCCTTTGTTTCTCCTATTATCCCTTGTTTACAAGACATCCATGCACTGTGTCTTCAGGGTGAAGTTTACACCCACCTGAGTAAAACTGACTCCCTCTATTGCTGTACTTCCTCCTGTGTTTTCCTAGATATTCCAACTTGTAGAACATAGCTTTAAGTGATAATATCAGCTTTGGAACTCTCACGTTTTTTGTATATATTTTCCTCCTAACTCTGTTGCCTACATCTGAGCAAAGATTCATGTTTGCTATTTTTCTTCAGCTTAACAATGTGTAATAGGCAGTATTGAACACTAGATATTTACATTTTAAGCAAACTATAATAAGAATTTAAAAATAAAAACACAGCAAAACATGATTTGGATGGTAAGAATATTGATTTTGTGTGCTGCCTTTGCATTTATTTTCAATATTTTCATTAATAGGCATGTATTATTCTTATAATTTAAAATTGTATTAGTTCAGCAATGCTGTAATTTAATTACATTGTGATCCAAACAATTAGACTGTGCAAAGTTTTATTTATGAAACACCAGTAAGTCTGCAGTTAATCATAAATCAGTATTTCTGGTGTTCATTTCCAAACATTTTATCTACATTATTAACTTAGAATATTTGCAACATGCTGCTTCTCAACTGTGACCATGATTATTCACTCATATTTATATTTCATCATTGAAGAGAGCCTCTCAATTTCTCATTATTCAGTTTTAAACTAAATCAACCTGACATGAATCTAATAAAATTAGAGTTGTTTAGAACAGATGGTTCATCAGAGATTTGAACCCAGGCAAACAAGATCTGGTAGCTTCTGTAAATAATCAAGGCTTTTTATTTTAATCAATGTCCCTGTTATAGTTCTTTTATACAAATGTGAGGATTTAGACATAATATCACTTTTACATTTATATGATTTGGTTTGGATGTTCTTTGTTCTTTCTTCCTAGTTATTAACAAGTTGTAGCATGTTCAGTCTGACAAATTCTTTAGGGGAATTTGTGTACTTGGGTAAGTGGGAACTCTTAAGTGCTAGGTTTCTCTGTGGCATTCATATACATTTAGACATGGAAAACACCTCTTGGTAATAAACATATTGAATAGTCTTTTCTTTGTAATTCCGAATATTCTGAGAACTATAAATAGAAACAGTTCACAGATTAGGGTCAAGAAGGCTTGGGAACTCAAAATTACCTTGGTTGAAAAACAGTAATTCCTTATGAATGAATGCTTAATGTCCATTCTTGGAATTAGATGGGGTTTAGTGCTAAAATAAACAGAAGATTTTTGAGGAAAATGCCAGAAAAACATATCAGTAGATGTTGGATTATGACATAGACTTGCTGTTTACTCATCAAATTAGCACCAACCTTGGAAATACTGTAAAATTTTCTCAACGATTAAATATTTTATTCAGTTACTATATAGAAAATGGATATAAATGAACTAATTTTTTAATATTTGTATACACAAATAATCTTTGCTATGACTTCCACTTTTGTTGAATAGAAAAAGAGTAAATGCATTTATCCTTGAGTTGGGTAATGCCCAGCACTGACTTATAAAAGAGAAAATGTTTCCTTGTGTGTGTGTGTGTGTGTGTGTGCGTGTGCACGCACACGTGTCTGCTCATACCCTTTCTAGGTACACCAATTATTAAAAAGGTCATATTTCCTATTATCTTGCTTTTTAAAAATTATTTTCACTGAAGTATAATTTAAACTGTGCATGTTAAATATTTCTACAAGCATGCCTAAGTATTATACTTACTAAACAATTTATCCATTGAAAAATGTGACTACTGCTTATAAAGGTCCTTCCAAAAGTGCCTAATAAGACCAAACACTGAACTGGTTGGAATGATTTATTAAAATTCATATTAAAAAACCTAAACACTCCTTTCTAATTTTCAAAAAAGTACTTTTCTTTCATTTTCATCACTTCCAATTCTTTCTACATTAATCTTAATATTTTATATTAACACAACATACTGCTGATAATCTTGTCCTTCATTTACCTTTTTCCATCCTTCTGTACATTTTGCCTTTTAAAAAAAATGTCTAGTAGGATACTACATGAGAAAAGCTCAGAAAGATAAAAAAAATTTTTCATTGTCAACCTAGCTCCTATTTTTACTATCAAGATAAAGATAGATGACAAATTCATTATTTCTTCTGTGATACAGTATACTAAATTTTCAAACTTATGCCAGGCAGCATCCTTTATTTCAAATCATTGGATATTATTTTCAATGGGGAAAGGAAACATTTTCCTTTTATTTCCTGTGCAATCTCTCCTTTATATTTGGAGCTCTAGGTGTGGTTATTATGTTTTTCTCATGGGCTTTCAGTCTGTTCATTCACTCATTCACTTATAAACATTGCTATTGTCATGTCATACATCATAAACCTTCTTAGGCATGGGAAATAGAAAAATCCATAGCATTGTTTCTACTGTGAAGTATGTTTTTTTTTAATGGGAGAAGACAGAACAGATAATTTAAGCTATGATGCGATAGATTGTTTCAGTGTATGCAAAGTAAGTGAGTACCGTAAAGGAAGAAGATATCACTTGCAGTTGTGTGTTAGAATTGGAAAGAGTTCATGGATGAAGTGATCCCAAGGATTACTATGGGTATTCCATGCAACTAATGGTGGAATGGCAGGTGAGAATATTCCAGATAATGTGAAAAGAATTTGCAAATATAGAATGTATTCTGAGTGTGAAAAGACTTTTTAGCGTTCTGTGACTCCAGAAAATGAAAATGTTAAGATCAGTGAATGAAATAGTAAATTATAGATGATAAAGAATAGTCTTGAAGGACATGTGGGATTTGGATTTCATCCCAACAGACTATGGAGAAATACTGGAGGATTTGGAGAGGCTGCGTAATTAAGCTATTCTAGTGGAAATGTGCAGAGTTGGGTGAGTGTAAAAGACTAATAGAGAAAAATGCCAGTTTGTAAACTGTTGCAGTAGTCCATTGAGAAATCATAACAAGACCTACCAAGTGAGTGGAGAGAAAATAAAGTGTAAGAAAGTTGGAGGACTAACACTGCTTAATTTCAAGAAAGACTTGCTGTTAAACTACACTAATAAAAGACATGCAAATTGGGAAGGAAAAAGTAAAATTTTGTCTGCTTGAGGAAATGATCTCATATGTAGAAAATCCAGGAGATTCTACACACACACAAGCTCTCTCTGTGTCTCTGTCTCTGTCTCTGTCTCTCCCTCCTCCTCCCTCCTTCCCTCCCTCCCTCCCTCCTTACTCCCTCCATAGAACTATAATTCAGTTCAGTTCATCATGTATCAAAATTTCAGGATATAAAATCAACTTGCATTTATATAAAAAACAGTAAAGAACAGCTGCATATCAATACATTACCAGTGAATACTCCAAAAAGGAAATTAAGATAGCAGTTCCATTTACAATTGCATGAAAAAGAATAAAATAGGAATAAACTTAACCACACAGGTCAAAGTCTTGTACACAAAATACTATAAATATTACCACAAAGCTATAGTAATCAAAACAGTGTGGAACTGGAATAAGGACAGACATTTGATCAGTAGAGTAGAATAGAGAGCCATGGTCAAATGATTTTCAGTACTAGTACCAAGAACATTCAGTGATGAAAAAATTAGTCTTTTCAACAAATGCTGCTGGGAAAATTACATATTCCCATGCAAAAGAATGAAGTTTGATCCTTGTTATATACCATATACAAAAATTAACTCGATCAAAGACCTAAAACCATAAAACTCTAAAAATAAAACATAGGCAGAAAGCTTCATGACATTAGAATTGTCCTTCACAATTAGCTGTAACATCAGGAACACAGATACTGAAAGAAAAAAAATGAATTTCATCAAAATTGAAGACTTATGTATTAAAGGACACTATTGATATAATGATATGAAAGTGCATAAAGTAAGAGAAAATACTTGCAAACCATATGTGGTAAGAGTAATATACAGAATATATAAAGAACTCTTGGGGCCTCCCTGGTGGCGCAGTGGGTTAAGCAACGCACTATGAAGCAAACCGCAACCACTGCAGCACGAGTTCGATCCCTGCTGCTGGCCAGAGAGG
>JAGFMF010012069.1:13895249-13911102 GCA_019455555.1 Galemys pyrenaicus | reverse complement strand
TCTGTCTGTGGTGAATCCTCTCACCCCCCACACCTCTGGCCTGTACCCCAGTGCTTGTATGCATAAATAAATAAATCTTTAAAAACAAAACAAAACAAAAAGAACTCTTACAACTCAACAACAAAAACAACCAAATTTAAAAATAGGCAGCTGACTTGAATAGAAATTTCTCCAAAGAAGTATATAAGTGGCTAATAACCAAATGAAATGTTCAATATTACAAATCATTAATCAAAACCATGAGATTCCACTTCATCTTTATTAAGATGGTCATTATTTTTTAAAACATTGAAAATGACAAGTATTGGTGAGGATACAGCAAAACTCCGTGCACTGTGGGAATGTAAGGTGGTGCAGTTGTTGTGACAAACAGATTCCCTGGTTCCTCAAAAAGTGAATGAATTACCAAGTAACATAGTTAATCCTCTACCAAGTATATATTGAATAAAATTGAAGGCAGGTAACTTGTACCATATCCATGAGAATATTCTTCACACTAGTTGAAGGCAGAAATAACCCGTTATGTCAGCAGTTGAATGGGCAAGCAAAATTTGGTATATACATACAAAGGTTATTCAGCCTTAAAAAGGAAAGAAATTCTGATACATGCTGCAACCAAATTAAATGAAACAGTATACTAAATGAAGTAAGCCAGACACAAAAGGATACTACTGTGTCATTTCACTTATATTAGGTACTTAGAATAGATACCTACATGAGGAGGGAACATGTGCAGAGCTGCTGTGCAGACTGTGAAGTATTGGAATTTCCCTGGCATCTGATATATCATCATCCAATGAGCCACAAGAGCAAAATCTGTGATTTTTAAAAGCAGTTGAAATATTTATTGATATTATTGACATTTCATATTTCTCAGTTTGGATTCATTTTTCTTGTATGTGCTTTATTCATTACACAGCTTAATATTACATATTGTTAATATTTTTCAAAATGGGAAAGTAGAATGGAGATTACTAGAGGCCAAAAGGAGTGGGAATGGGGAATGGCTCTTTGGTAAGAGTTAGTTTTGGATGATGTAAACGTTCTGGAAATGGATAGAGGTGATAGTTTCATAACATGGTGAATATACTTAATTTCAATAAATTGAACTTATAAAGGTGTTGTAAATGGTAAGTTTTATGTTATATAGATTTTACAATAATAAAAATATAAAAAATTTTAAATAAGGGGACAGAGTAAGAAACAACTAATGAACTGTGGTAGAAGACCCTGGGTGCATTGGTGGTGGGTGTGGTGTGGTAACATACATCTGAAGAGGTGCAGTCCTGTTTCTCTAAATCATACAGTGTTTTAAACGGATGTTACTGCAATAAAAAACAAACAAGAAGCAATCCAGTCCATGTTGAGAGGCTATAGTAACTATTTTGAGGCTGATGTAGACAACACACAATATTACAATGTTCATTAGAGGGGGGTAGTTTCTTTTTTATCTTTATCCATGTATCTATAAAACACATCATTGTTCATCTTTGTGCAATGTTTTATTTCTCCTCTCAAGGGTCTTCCCTGTAGAATTCCCACCAGCAAGTCACCCATGAACCATCAGCCTAGTCTCCTCCCTCCCCTGTTTAATCCCTCTCCGTCCCCCTCCCCTGTTTATGTCTCCCATTTATAGTTTCCTCCTAGTGTTTGGGAGGGGGCAGTTCTAAGGAGGAAATGCACTAACTTTGAGACATACTAAAAGTACCGCAATAGAAGAATGTTAAACCTGTAAGAGAGGATGGTGGTCATTAATGAATGTCACAGAAGTAGAGACTAATTCATGGATTGAGCTGAGAATAGGAAGAAAGTCAGGATGTGGATAAAGAAGACAGAGTCAGCCCAGGATGAGACCTTGTAGAACTTTACCATAATGAATAGCAAACAAGAAGAAAGGTTTGTCACAGTCTTGGTTTAAAGAAATGAAGGCTACTGAAGATAACTAATATTTCAGGACTTTGAAAATGGCTCCTTTTCTTTGTACACTTGCAAATAGAATGCTAATTTAAGAGTACAACCAGGTAAGTTGGGCAACCTAGAAAGAAACAGGTCATGACATAGTTCTGAAGGCTGATAAAAGTTATATAATCTGTGTCCAGTAGACTAGTTTTTACCTATTGGAAGCACAGTTTGTTCCATGAAATTTCAAAGCGTTATTTTACTCATGATAGCAAACTATTTCCTATAAAATTTTATGGAGAGATAATAGACCATTATTTATTCTATACTGAGTATAGACCATGAAGATTAAAAATAGCTCATGAATAAAGGAAATGGAAACTATATGTGGGATTTATGTAATTATGGTAATAATTCCTTGAAGATATTGTGATCTGTTATGTAAATATGTGTAATTATGATAATTTCAAGAGCCATGTTATTTAGTCAGTAGTTTAATAGCTCTTTCACAAAACAGTGGCTTTCAGAACTCAGGAGGGGTACAACAATATTTTTAAAAAATGGTGAATTTTACATCTCTAATCATAAAGTGCATTTTTGTAAGAAAAATTTAAGAATCAAAGGATATATTTACACTGTCTTTACTTGTATACAAAGAAGTACTGCTGTAGCATAGATCATTATTACTGAAGCTCAGCTTATGACATACATGAAAACAGATGTTGATGTTCAGAATAAATTCATGGTATCTGCATGCATTTTACTATTCTCATCATTGTTCTTCCCTTTGGTGCAGGGGCTCCTCATGGGAATATAAATGTGCTACAGCCAGAAATATAAATTTCAGGTGGGAGGAAACCATCACCCATTCATTTATTGAGTGTATAATTATTTGGAACCAAAAATGTGTTATTCATGGGACTAAATTTGGGGACCACTAAGATAGATGAAGCACATGTGCAAGCGTTATTTGCTAGTCAACAGGCAGAGGTATACAGATTAATAGGTGTCTGAAGTTAATCATCAGGTAAATTTATTATCATATTCCAGGATGAACCATTCACATTGTTGTAAAATGTGGAAGCCTTGAATGTTATCACAGTTGTGATGAAAATATACCGAGGGTATAGAGAGAGCACAATTTTATATGAATACGTGAAACATTTCTCATTTAGGCCAACTTCTAATGATTTCATTTGGGGCAACCAGAGTTTTGGGTGAGTATGTGTGTATGTACATGCACGTGGGTGCATATGTGTGTACATGTATATGGAGACTGTGTAATTTTATTTTTTAAGATTTATTTATTCATACAAGTGCTGGGGTATAGGCCATAGTCATGGGAGGTGAGAGGTTTTACCAGAGATAGAGTGGGGAGCAGAACAGGCACGTCGACTGAAATATACTGCTGAGGGGAGCAGTGGGCCAGGCAGGAGGGGTCTGCTTCACCATGTGGGTCCCCTCCCTGGCCTGGGATTGAACTCGCACTGCTATGCCATGGATGCTTCACAGTGTGGTGCTCAACCTGCTACACCACCAGGGAGGCCTAACTGTGATTTTAACAAGTTGGAACAGTGTGAGCAAAGACAGGGAAGTTTGAATATTCTTGACATAAAAGTTATTGTTTCTATCCAGATAATTGCAAAGGATAAAGCTAGGGGGAAAGACAAATGCTTAATCATCACGAGCATATTTTGTCATATTTTAAAACTTCAGATGTGAGAAGGATTCAATTTTTAAGGCATAGAGGTGCCAGGCATCCTTCTTAACACTTACTTGTATTGTTCAACTTAGTGTTTGCAACAACCATGTGATATAGGTAATATTACATGGTCTTAGATTGATTTCAGTGCTTGGGTGGTAGGTGTAGTGTAATGACATGCACCTGGAGGGTGTGAGCCTCTGTACAATGTTATAAACCGGTGTTACCGCAATGAAAAAGAACAAAATACCTTTAGTGTCATAAGATGAATATTTGTCATGGGAATACCAAAGATCCAGTGAAGAACCTGTGAAAAAACAGGAAAGCTTTTCTTTCCTTTCCAGTTTGCATCTTTAAGGTGTTTAACCTTTTGGCATAGAGGTTAGAAAAAGGGGAAAATAAAGGGTGGTTCCTGCTTTGTTTTTGTTTTTGTTGTTTGAACTAGATGTATGGTTATGTTGTTCACAGAGCGAAGAAGGGGAAAGGATTTTATTTGGAGAGAGGATAATATATTAAGCCTGGAATGGCTACTAGGAGTTTTCTGAGAACACATCAGTGAAGATATGTAACACAAAGTTGGGTATGTGGATCTGAAAGAGGACAGGTGCAGATGGGACACATGATTTAGGGGTGGTCCGCATACACATCATAGTGAAATTATTAGTTGTGCACATGGTTTGAAGAGGGAAGAAGATTAAACAAAAGCATCCATTGGCATTTATATCAATATTTTAAGAGCCAGGAGAGCAAAAAGTCCACTATGATGCTACTGAGAACAATAAGTTAGGGTAGGTAAGGGGAAAAGGAAGAGGAAGTTTTTCTCTGAACTTAAAGACTGAGGAATTCACGAAGGCAATCAATTATAAGGTCAAATGTGCCGCAGAAGTCATGGAAGATGAAAGTGACAGAGTCCATTGGGTTTGAAAATTAGTCCTGAGCAACCTTGGGAGTGTGTTCAGTAAAGACATGCACAGAAATGAAAGCCACTTGGAGGAGGAGGTTATAAGGTGGAAAAAAAAATATTGTGAATTATTTTTACAAAAACTTGCATAGTGAAAGAAAGAGGAAGTGATATTCAGGGTTTTTATTTTTTTATATTTCTTTTGTTTGCTTTAATTTTAGTTCCCTGTGTCAAGCATTTAAGCATGCTTATATACAACAGCAGGAAGGAGGGATTGCATATGCTAGAACTGGCCCCTAAAAGAAAGGGAGATCTCAGATGAGAAGTGAAGGATAAGTGGCTTTGGTCTGTAATAAGATAAAAAAGGATTCTTCATTTCTCACATCATTGTTAGTTTTTGAACAGTATTTGATTTCTCCCCTCAGGTGTAGTACCCAGAATTCTCCTACCACCATAGTTCCCATGATCCATCTCCACAGTCCCTTGTTCTCTTCTCTCCCCTGTTTTAACCCTTCTCCTCCCTCCCCACCTGTATGCCTCAGATCTCATGTCAGCTTGCAAGTATTATCTTTTTCCTGACAGTTTATTTGGCTTCTTTATACTCCACATGTAAATTAAACCATCTGCTATTTCTTCATTTCCTTCTGACTTATTTTGCTTAGCATATTCCCACCCAGCTCTATCCATGTTACCACAAATGGCATGAGTTTATCTTTTTGATTGCTGAATAGTATTCCACATATTTTCTTTCTTATTTGAAACAAGAAGAAAGGATAGAGGGAAGTGTAGTTCTTGATATGTATAAATGCCTATAGCAAGTTCTTAAACTTACTCCTCACTTACAATCACAAAAAAAGACTTTTAAACCAGTCATGAAAGGAGATAAAAGTGCTTATCTTGCACTCAAAGGATGCTGTGCACTCCCTCAATTATTATTCAGGATAAATACCTTCTGCCCTGAGTATCCTGCCTTATTTGTATAAGTTAATCTGTATTGTCGAAAGGACCGGTAGGCTTTTGCTCCCTAGGAGAGGGCATTAGAGACCTGTTAGGTTTTTCTGATCAATAGAGCTCACTTTTTAAAAGGAAGTTGTTAATTTCTTTGAATCATTGATTGCCTTTGTACTATCTCAGAAAATGTACAATAGTGCTGCAATTAGGGAAGACCAAATATTGAAAAGATCATTGTTCTTGGTTTAAATTGTTAAATTGTGCTTCTAGAAGTTTCATCTGCTTCTGAATATTTTCAGACCTTCATTGACATTCTTACAGATAAAAAGTGGATCTAGTATACCATTCGTTGCCTTCTTCTGTTGGCAATGGTTTGGCAAATTCTGATATGGGGAGTCAAAGAGGAGGAGAAAGATCTTTTGTGGATATCCATAATATAGGCTACTTGTCCTAATAATCTCTCTTTTGAGGTCATAACTTTATAAGAGCTCCCATAACAAAAATTTTATAGGGGAGGCTCTGGAGTGAAATTTATGTGACAGGCTTTGTTAAACTTTAAAGCCTTTCTTACCATACTATCACAATGTGTTCATAATAGGATGTTGCTGAACAACCATTAACATAACCCTCTAAAAATGTTGACTTTACAATGTCAGAGTCGTATGTATCATTTTGGATCGAATCCTTTGATGAGGCTACTGTCAGAAGTAGTTCCTAAGTGAAGGTTAGTTGGGAATAATGGCATAAGCCTCAACCTTTGTCTTTGCCATAATATTTTGGTTGTTCATAATTTCCCCACCCAGAAAGGATGATTGTGTAATCACTTGTTCCATTTCCTATATTATGCAGAAAATCCAAAAATAGCATTTTTCTTGTTTTTAAAAACATGAGAACACTTACATTGGAGCTGCAGCAGTTTATGTTGAGTTTAGTCTAGTGAAATATCGAATAAATTATCTATACGATATGGTTTAAGTATACTCAGATAAAAAAAAGTCACTTTGGGGCGAACCAACCATATTGCAACTGTTACTTACTACTCCGCTGAAATGGAATCATCATCTGGCTTTGGGCAAGCAGACATCCGAAATTGAAAATTCTACAACCCATCCCATGGCTTACTGCTGTAAGGCTCTAGAGTCTGTCAAAGTTAAATCAAGTACGCGACATGAAATTTTGGTCAGTTTGGTTTTACCTACACCTGGAATCTTGTTCTATCATGTGTAAAAATGGCAGCAGGTGTAATGAGACAATACACAGCTATAAATAAAGTTTTATGATTGTCTACCTAGTATTTTCATCATGGTGTTGCTGTGGAGCTATAGGAATAAATACTTGTTTGACTTCTTAGAACTTAAGAACAGTTGAAGTGGGGTTAATTATATCCAAAGAATGAATGTAACAATGTAACATTATTTTATTTGCATTGTTCACTATGTGTGTGTACGTACAAATGTGTGTATATGTATGTTATATGTATGTGAACACATGCATCTTATTTGGTCATAGTCTTTTGTTTATTTGTGTGTGTATTCTTTTGATAGTTATCTATTCATGTCTATGTGCTTAACAGTGATAAGTTGTCTATAGATATGGAAAAAAATCACTATAATATAATCACTGTTCTTATAGTTGTAAATGCCAGTGTATCATTTTTTCTTCAGGATGGTTGTTCGTTTGCATGCACTGGCTTACATGGAACTTAAAGGAATTTGGGCAGTATTTAGGGAGGTAGAAACATTGTTTGGGAATGATGCGCAAACAGCGTTGGAAAATCTTGTACTTATTTCTGTATATACTAGTGAGGCATAGATCCAAATTTAACTGCACGATAATCTCAGGGAATGAAATTTTAAAGATCAGAAGATGCACAGAATCCTTAAAAGATAAGGCTTGCACCAGCAAGACCGGATAATAAAAGAGACAACTCACTCCATCTTGCTTGACCAAATTAGAAACCCATTTAGCATGCAATTATAATGCATAGGAGAGCATGATGCTCTAATAAATCCCTAAACATATTCATGGGCAGCATCAAAGCTAGGAGCTGCCCAAGTTATATATAGAACCATGTACCTGGAGAGTCAGAATTTTGCTGCTTGGCATGTTTTATTCAGTGCTCCACATTTACGCAGTGACCACGTGGTGTTGCATTGCCACCAACTTGCCTGGGGGACTTGGGAAGAGCCTTTAAACGCTCCTGTTACAACAGTAATCGGTGAGAAGGGAGATGTGGACTTAATGATTTCTGATGTCTACATAGATAACGATTTGATTAGTTTAGTGGTGGTGGGCTTAGAGAATATAGCCCGTGATTCAGATAAAGGTCATATACAGAAAACAGCCTACGAATAATTTTCATGTAGTAATTGACAAAAAAATATGTGAAAGCCAGGATTGTTAACAGGATAAAACCTTCCAAGGAAGTGCTTTCAGAGAGGAGGAGAGAGCCCAGACGGTGTCATATTGTCGGGAAACAGGTAGCCAAGAAACTGCTTGAAAAGCCACCAAAGGGAGCCTTCTTCAAAGAGATGGCTGCATCACAGCACTAATCCCTGGTTTAGCTTTTGACAGGCTTGCATCTCAGCACTCGCTTCTGTTGGAGCTATTATGTGCTGACTTCAGCATGGGAGCTGTGAAATTAGGGCATGACTGCACATTTCATTACCAACTCTGCTCTCCCAAGCCTTGGGAAAAGTAGTTCTTTAAAAACTTATATATGCCAATCCAATAAAAGGGACTATGCAATAGATAATCAAGTTGTCTTATTAGATTATTCATTTATAGAACAAAATCTAGGACAAAACAGTCCTTGGATGAATAGAGCAATGGTTTTTATCAATGAAATAAAACCAGCTTACCCGTTAAAATAATTTAGCAACCAGTGAGAGTGCTCGTTACACCAAGTATAACCAGCTAGCCACATTTTATAAAAATGACTGGACTTGGGTTGCAAAATAAGGAAATCTGACTGGGAAACTATGCAGCTATACGCACTGAAAGGAATTGGCTATCTTATTAAATATATTCTTAAATTTTGTATTATTAATTTATGATACTCATAAAACAGTTGAGAATTTTTACCTTGGTACTAACTTCACAAACAGGGAGTCCTAATCACTATATTTATGTAATTAAAAAATACAGATAACAAGGCCTTATTTCTGTATTGTGCATCATTATGTGGTGTTCTGGTGAAAACCAGTGACCATTTATTCTTTCAGAAGCATATACTGAGATGCCAGTAAATTTAAAGGGATGCAGAGATCATTGAGGATCCTGTACTTGAGAAGCTTAATTGTAGTGCTGGCATGGTAGAATCATATTAGAACAGATTAACAGACTTGTAATAGATTTATAAAAGGATAACTATTAGTAGATGACATCACTATATAATATACTAAGGTGTAATGTTGTATTGTATAGAATTTTGAGGAATTTCAGAATTGATTTAGACAACCCAGATGGGTTTTGGTCACTTGTGAGAAAGGATGGAGTTACAAGTGGTAGTTGGAAATTCTGCATCGCAAATAGCTATGTATATGTCTTGAGTCAATCCTCACAATAGTCTTTTTTGAACTATGTACTTCTCTTAGTTGAAATTTCTAAGTAGGGAAATTGACAGAAGAAATAGCCAGCCCAAGGTCACACAGGAAGTTCAAGGTTGCTGTTAAAATTGAGGCATGTCCATGGAATGGGAATGTCCCTGAGGAAGACTGAGAAGTGTTGATGGTTTCCATCACTCAAATACCTACAGCAGCTGCATAAAAATGGGTATAATGTGGTGCGTCGCAAGGCTGGGTGGAAGTTATGGCAAACTGGACAGGATAGTCGGTAGACCAGAGAGCTTTCAGCCTTTGTGTGGTGTATGAACCCTGGCTAGAGTGACCGTTTAGCACTTTGCCCAGATGTTATCCCAGTTTGTGAAGAATCAGAAATCTGGATTCATAAGTTGAAAGCTCCATGTTATTAAGTACTTGACAAGGGAAACCTCCAAATCTTTGAATAATTAGCAATGAATTTGGTACTTTAAGAGGACATGGTTACATGGGCTCCAGAGACCACATCAGCCACTGGCCCTAATGTGGCCTGGCAACCACCAGCATTCCATTCCAGTACGACAAGCTTGCCCAAGTTTCTAGTCTGCTCAGCTTGACATAAATTACACAGTCGTTAGCAGTCATTCTATTCTATATTAATATTCCCACTTGCTTAGTGAGTTGATTTCTGTGCTAAAATATTCGTTTTAGGAATAAACACAGAACCATGTTAAAAAAAAAATCAAAGCTCAGCAACATATTTTTGGTTTGTTGCCTTAGCTTTTATGCGCCAACCTTGTGGCCACCTCTAGGTTCACTCTGATGAATTTCTCAAGTTATGGCTGTCCCTGTGCACACCTCTTATACCAGATTATGAAGATCACCAGGGGAAAACAGTTTTACTTCCAGATAATAAGTTGCAAAGCCCTGTGATAAACCCACACGACAATGTTAAATCCTTTTGTCTGGCCATCTCAAGGTAGAATTAGGCTCACATTTCTGATACTGTCAAATGCCATGAAACATCTCAGCAAAGCCTTGACACTTACACCAGGTGTTCCCTTGCTTGCTTTCTGACTTGTTGCTTTCTTTTTCCATTCTCCTTTCTTCCTTTTCCCCTTTTATCTGTCTCCAATTTGCTCATATTCTGTGTTTTCAGGGCTCTTACGTTGTTATCCTTGATCACTAACCCAATCATAACTCGATTGTTTTGGCACCAGATGCTACTTCTCAGCTTAAGGGATTGAATTTATAAAAACATATTGTCAAGATACAAAGTGTCCTGGGTTGAGTGAAGTAAATGGTGGAGAGCTTCAACAATGTGCCATGTAAGGAATACTTAAATAAGCTCAGGAGACAAAGAATATTTAAGGGCACTATGGTAGCTCTTCTGAAATATTCAGAAGGTCAACAGTAAAAAAAAAAAATGTTTAACTAGTTTGAAAGCTTTTTCTGGCTTGGAAAGTGTGGATGCTATGGGAGATAAACCTTAACAAATATAAATACTGATCCATAGACATAAAGATCAGGGATGGCAGAATGGCTCAAATATGTAGAGATGAGACTGATATAAAATTCCTGAATTGTCTGATACAACTAGTTGACCTCTAAAAGAGTGCTCTGTTTTAAGAAGTCTAGAAAAAAATCTAATATAAATGAATGTCATCATTTGAGATGATTTCTGTATTATAAAAGGCACCACTTCATCTAAACTAACTGTAAAGATCAGAACAAACAACAACATTTATGGAGACCTGGGATTCATTGCTTCATAAAAGTATGAATAGCTATCGTATTCTCTTCATATAGAGCTTATTTTTTCAATGGGTCATTGAATAAAAAACAACTGATAAATCTAGAGAAAGTTTTAACAAACATTACAGTGTTTCCATAGCTATTTTTCTCTGGCACATATTTTCTTTTTTGTAACTGAAATTTATTAAATATATTTGACATCAATTGTAGTCCCCAGGCATTTTCAAACATTATAAACTGACCATTTATAGCTTACAATCATACAGTTTTTTGAAATTGTGTAGTTTTTTATTGAGGTAACATTGACTTACAACACTGTATATGTCTCAAAGATACAGGTCACGCGCTTCAGTATGTTACCACACCACAGCTACCATAAAGATACCCATAATCTTCCAGTGTGCTTCATTGTATCCACCCCCCTTTGCTCCCCTCCCACCCCCATGCTCCTTCTCTGGTAACCTAAATATTGCGGTCTGATTTCCAGTGTTTTCGTGTAGTTTTTTTCTGTGCCTTTGTTCTGTTTATATTTCTCATATGAGTGAAATCATATGATACTTGTCTTTCTCCTTCTGACTTATTTCATCGAGCATAATCCCCTCCAGTTCCATCTATGTTGTCCAAAATGGCAAGAATTCATCTTTTTTTTTGTCACTTAGTAGCATTCCATTGTGCATCACATGATCTTATTTTGAAGTTCAAAACATTTTCATAGCACTTACTCCTTTGCTTGGATTTCCAGACAGCTTTAACCGTGCGTACACATTGTATCGGCTTCTCAGGACTCTGCATCTGGCAATAGCTTGTCCAAAATATACTGACTTCACTGTTTTTAACCAATCTTATTAAAAGGTTGTGACAATTTTATAGGAAAATCAAACGTTTATGATCACTCAGGTAAAACAACTTGTTTACTCTAATTTGTGTGGTTAATGATCAGCTCTTTCTGCTTTCACTATACAGGTTTGGCTCCGGATATATTGCAGAGTTACTAGAATGTGAAGGTTGACATTGAAGTCATTTTTGTTTCATGTTTACATTAAGAAAATAGTTGTCTGTTGTAGAAAATCTTTATTTTCTTCAGAAGTAAAATATGTACCAACTAACACATAGTGCTTTGCAAATAAAATCTAATCAATCTCCAAACAGATATATTTAATGGAAGACAAGCTTATAGAATAAAATAACACAAACTGCAGTACAATATCAGTCTGTGGCCCTGGAAATTTTAGTTGCTGCTTGTATTCTCTCCAGGCTTCCACATGTCATGCTTCAGTGTTCACCAGTTGTCAGGGAAAAATGTTTGTACCCTGGAGAAAATGAGATCAGTCCTACCTTTAAGCAAATTGATACTGATGTCTTTTGTCCTAGAAATGCACCTGAATTTTATTAATGTTCCTTTTGGATCATTTTGCTTTAACTGGTTACTTTTTCTGAGATTGTTCTGCATGGGGAGAGTGTAATAAAGAGATAGAAATAGAATTCTAGTGGATTTAGGCTAGGTAGACATAACTCTCATTACTTGAATGAAAGTGTATTTATATTTAAATTTGACATTTTTTCCTCTGGTTTTATTGTCCTCATTATTAGTTTTTCTGTTGGAAAGTAGAGAAATATGAATGTGTGTATATATGTATGCATGTACATACACACACATATGAAACACAGCTTCTTTCAATTATCTTGCATTCCCTACCTTGCTCTAAGGCAATGTGGAAGTGCTGTGCTCGAAAATGAGGGATAAAATATAGGATTCAATTTAGTAAGCTCAAAACAAATTGTGTGGCTTCATTTTTCTCAAATAGTTTTCTCACTCATTCCATCCAAGAGAGGTGGAAGCCATTCTGTCACCTAAGTTTTGAAACTAGGAAACAACAAGGCCAGTCACTAGGAAAGAACAGCTGTAATTAAGTGGCTTGCAAGTGCTCTTCATGCAATTGCATTCCATACCATTCTGGAACATGTATCTCAAGTTTGTTATTTTTCTGTTTTGTTTTGTTTTGTTTTTTAAGTTTTCTGCCTCTACCCTAGCTCTTTCACAGTATAATAATCAGCAAACTTGACAGTCTTAGGGCTAGTTTGAAAGCATAAAAAAATTGGGGGGCCTCCCTGGTGGTGCAGTGGGTTAAGCAACACACTATGAAGCAAACCGCAGCCACTGCAGCACAAGTTCGATCCCTGCTGCCAGCCACGGAGGAGACCCACACGGCGCGGCAGACCTCTCCTGCCTCGCCCGCTGCTCCCCTCAGCAGTGTACTTCAGTTGATCTGCCTGTTCTGCTCCCTGCTCTCTGTGGTGAATCCTCTCACCACCACCCCCACACCTCTGGCACTGTACCCCAGTGCTTGTATGCATAAATAAATAAATCTTTTTTAAAAATTGGGGAATTTACTAAATGGATATTTTTAATTCCATCAGTATTCTTTGCCTGTTGCCCATTTTGGGCGAAACAGCCCCCCAAATGACACTCACAGGAAGAAATCACTTCAGGTAGGAAAAGAAGGCCTAAAATACTTTTTTTATAAAGCTCAAACTAAGAGAAAAACTTTGAACAAGAATTCAACCTTTTAAAAGTTTGATGACTTTTGAAAATGATATACTTACATAATCTGATTCCATCTCTAAAGTGAGAAAAACAGGACATTCTTCTTTCTGTCAAATCAAAATGACCAAAAATGTTGATCATACATTGCTTTTAAAGATAACTCTATTGAATTCAACACCTATGGATTTTTCTTTAAGTCCAAATGTCCTGCAGCATACAGATTTGACTGCCATTCTCGCAGTCAGAAGCCAGGCTGTGGAAAAACAGAACTCTCCACTGTATTTAGTACAAAGACTGTGCTTAGGGTTTCAATAAAATGAAAAGAACAAGGTGAAAAATTAGAATATGTTGAAGGTTGAAAGATTTGATCTTCTGACTTTTACATAACTCAGGAAGGAAATAACCCAATTCTTCACTTCTAGTGGAAAAGTAAGTCAAAACCATAGAGGCTGAGGACTTTCTCTACATGGATTTTCTAACGATTTATATAAAGATGTTGGGGAAATTCACAAAGACCTGGATAATATTGGAAAAGCTTGTGTTTTGAAGGCAGGACAGAGCTGCCTGATACAACGATGCCATCTATTGGCTTCCAAGGAATGGCTGTGCCCACAGCTTGTCTGGAGTGTCTGAAAAGGGAATGTTGAACAGTTTGAAGCCGGTAAAGAGACGCTCATTTAAGCTTCATATGAAGCTATTTCTTATATGCTTTATATGATGTATATTCCGAGCACCCATAAACATAATGCATATGCTTCCACCCATGCACATCATCAGCAACCCTTCAGGCTAGAAAATGAGGTTTTCTCATGATTGATTTTTTTTTCAACATTTATTTATCTATGCACACAAGAACTGGGGTACAAGCCAGAGAGCAGGAGACGAGAGGACTCAACAGAGTGGGGAGAAGATCAGGTGGATTGACTGAAATACACTGCTGAGGGGAGCAGCGGGCAAGGCAGGAGAGGTCTGCTGTGCTATGTGGGTCAGCTCCCTAGCCCCAGGGATCGAACTCGTGCTGCAGTGGCTGTGATTGCTTCACAGTGCTGCTTCTTAACCCCTTGCACCACCAGGGAAGCCCTAATTATTTTTTTTAATATTGACTTATTTTAAAAGATTTACTTATTTATGCATGTAAGAGCTGGGGTACAAACCATAGTCGGGGAGGAGATAGGATTCACCAAAGACAGAGAGGGGAGAAGAACAGGAAGATCTACCAAAATACACTGCTGAGGGCAGCAGCAGGCGAGGCAGGAGAGGTTTGCTGCACCCTCTGGGTCCCCTCACTGGCTGGGAATCAAACTCGCACTGCTGTGCTGCGGATGCTTCACAGTGTGGCACTCAGCCTCCTTTGCCACCAGGGAGGCTCCCCGATCATGTTTTTAAGAGGAGCTGGGTTTTGTCTATCTGTGGACTTGTAGGTGTCATGAAGGAGGGTGCGATAGCGGAAAAGGCAGCATCCTCTTCTTTCACTATGGTCCTCATGTTTTAGTATCCCACCCCCTTCTAGTCCTAATGTTATTTTGATTTCTAGCAGAATAGGAAAAGCATACAGGACAGGAATTTCTCTCAGTTGGGTTGAATCAACCTGGAGTGTGAAAGAGATTTTGACTGCTTTGAGGAAAGAATAAAACATATGATTATGGCTGTATTACTTTGTTTGTTTTCCTTAAAAATCTTTAAAAGATAAGTCCTATAAAATCAGTGTAGAAATATGTGATCATCTGGAAGGAGTCTACATTACAAAATACATACATAATGTTTACATATAATTTAGAAAATGCAAAAGTAGTACACACATTACAGCAAATTATTATCAATATTTTGGGTCTTGGAAACATAAATAACCTAGAAACAATGAAGATGTCAGAATTGTCTACCTAAAGTGGAGTTAGGAGTTAATGAATTGAAGTTATTAGTTTCTAATACTGTATTTTTAAAGATTTATTTATTTATCTTGTCATAGTACAACTGGTGTATAGGCCAGAGGGGTGGGGGGGGGTGAGAGGATTCACCAGAAACTGAGTGGGGTGCAGAAGAGGGGAATCTATTGAAACTCACTGCTGAGGGGAACAGCCATAAAACAGGAGAGGTCTGTTGTACTCTGTGGGCCAGCCCCCTGGCTGGGAATCTATAACTCAGACCATAGTGATTAGGGTGCTGAGATTTAACCTCTACACCATCAGGGAGGCCCTGTAATACTTTTTGTTCTTGAATGTAGATAATGTGCAAAAGAGTAAGGATTTTGACATGTAGTAAATGGAGATGCATTTTTCCTGGATTTCCTCAAAGATGGAAAAATTTCTATAGCATGAAATAATTGGTTCAAGGAATTTTTATGTTATATTTAATTTTGGTTTTTGCATATGTATATTAGATATTTTTAATGATCATTGCAGAGAAAAAAATCTGTGATAAAAGTAGCAATTTAAAATTTTTTTAAATTTATTTTTTATATAAAATTTTTAAATTTACATATATTTGACATCAATTGTAATCCCCATGTATTCCCCATCACCGTAACACCAGTGCACCATCACCTCAGTCCCCCGTGCTCCCGT